>JAULBU010040540.1:0-14542 GCA_032358235.1 Odonthalia washingtoniensis | reverse complement strand
TATGAACGGTCACGATCAAGACCACCGGTAGGAGGTGGAGGTGGAGAGGTGGCACCTCTCCACTTCAACCTCCTCGTTATCGTTATCATCCTCACCCTAGTTAACGTTCCCTGAAAAGACGACGACGACCTCGTTTGAATCCACCACCCCCCTGCGCGAATCATCAGATCCACGTTCTCGTCTACGATTCTGCCTTTTCTTTAATATCACACCAGTACGCCTTTTCACTATCCCCTTCAAAAATATCAACTTTAGGTTCTTGAACTTTACTTTTCTTATCCCCTTCCATGACGGACTTATACGACAAAATAGATTTGAAGGTCCTTATGAAGATAATGAACACGGCGATGAATATGAGATGTATCTGTTCCTATCAATTAATAAAAATTGCCTTCCTAAGAGTTTCCTTTTTTCGTTCCCAACCATACACTAAATCCACATTGTAATTTTCCCATCTTCAGGCTAATCATATACAGATATGTCTATTTGTCAAACTTTTAATTCGCATAACATATACAATTATAAAAAAGTCTTTTTATTAGAAGTAGTTTTCAATAAGTCCACGACATTTCCATGTTCTGCATTCACATATGTGTAGTACTTCCTCCTTCGATACTTTCCATTAATAATCAAATGATATCTCTTCACCATTGCTGATTTTTGTATCAGCATAGAAAAATAAAGTTATCCGTACAGGTTTTCTATTTTTAACACATTTATCAACTTCCAATATACAATTCGGATCACAAGCCTGATTTACAAATTTTCTTTCAGTTCCTGTGACCCCCCAGCATCAATGTACTCCTCCAAACTACCTAGTTGTATTATATAATGACCACGTTCACCATTATTTTTGTAGTAATCATCCCTTTTCTTCCTTTCATCCTTGTTCAGATGTTCTCCTTTATACGCAAGTATGCTATATCCTCACAGGTGAACACGCCCAACTAACCACTATCACTAGGATTTATAATTACCCTTTTCGTGTTCTGCAGAAGTTTATTGTACTTATGCTGTGCCTTCGGGAATTCTAGGGAAGAAGTCATATAAGAGAAGTAGTCGGTTGTGAACGTTGAAGGACGGTTACTGTTCATGGCTGCTGTAATTTCAGGTTACATTGTTGACTCCCTGCTTGAAGTGTACGTTGGATGTTTTTTGGCTGTCTATGGAGTTCGATTAATCATTGGTTATATAAGCACAGATGTTCCTTTGAAGCTGTTGATTTTCTCTTACATTGAATTTCACGGGTTCTGGTATTGTTCCTTATTTCTTTGTATACTGCCACAACTGTACAAATAATACCAAATGAAATATTACATAGTGTATTATCACATACAATAATCAATGTATGGTTTATTATAACATAGCAACCGGTATTTGCGATACGCGCGGCGTTCTTATCTACATTTGTATCAGACATATTTTTGTTGATATCCTCACCTTATACCGTCAATTTTCAACTGTCTGTACTGTATCGATGTCAAAGTTATTTTGTTTTGATTCTCATTCATCAAATGTTGGTGCATTTATGTCTATTTCACTAATCAGATCATCTATTATGGTACTACCAGTGTGTGTTGATTTTAATATTACTTCAATTGATCGTTCTGATTCTATGGTAGGTCCATTTATATTTAGTTCGCTTTTCTTGGATTTTCACGCACCATTTATAATTATGGTTAATGTACTTTGAAACCTACGGCTTTATACGGGTAATTCATAATACCAGTCATCCAATGATCCAATGTGTAACTTAATGGTTTCTATAATGCATTATTCTTGGTATCAGGGCTGTAATCTTCGCATTATCTGTTAGGACACTTTTTTTAATCAGGAATTAAGAGTTCTATATTATACAGTAACCATGTACAAAAATATCACAAATGTCCTTCGCACAACGGAGTTTAATTTTGGAAATATCAACGATCGTCCCACATAGGTTTTTCCATTTTTATTTTTCTATAGTCACATCCGAACCATTGAAAACTTATTCTAAATTGGTAATATGTAATCCTCATTTCCGCCAATTTAGCCCTTCTCATCGATAACCATTCACCAATACTTCTTTCATGTATTATTTTATTTGTACATTCAACATATAAATAGCTGACGCTAATCAATTCCATAACGCCAATGGAAATGGTCTGACGGTGATCTTGTTTAAACATTTCATGTTGTGTAATTAATGCAAAAATAGATTTATCCATTCCATATTATCGTGAATGTTCTTACTAAAAATGCATTTATCAGCACAGAGTTCAGTGTTTAAAGTACTTTATACGTTTTTGAACGTTACTTTATCTTTATCCGGTGGTTTGATCCTTCTGTTCTCCTCTGGGGTGTCATAAGGACTCTCATTATTATGTTAGCCTTGGATTTGTACTTTAATATGCCCATATTTTTTGAAATCAGTCCTATTGATTTGGTTATTCCGAACCTACTGAGCAATTGAAATATTTTGGAGAATTTTTACGCTTGTGTTATCAGAACATGTTTCTTTGCCGAAGATGATACCTTATTTGCTTATTTAAAGAATCCAGTAACCTCATCCCTTCGTTGTATTACGTAGTCAACAGTTCTTGCCACAGTTATCCAACTTTTCTTGAATTCTGTTGACGCTCCTAGGTATCTCAAGTAGGGAAGTGTATGGGAAAAGTTATGAAAAACCCCCGAACATGTCTTTACTTTATGCCATACCACGCAGTATGTCACTATGAAAGGGAGGCTAATCCATTTTATATTGTTTTTGTGCACACATTAAAACCATCGATTGATTTTTAAATGAAATGCGTAAGGACCATTTTCATTGCCGTATGTATGGAAACCATTTCATCATCTCTTCACTGTGCTGACCACCGTGATGACGAGGTTAGCGGTACGTGGTAGTCAATAGAGATAATTTCATCACTGTCTGCCTCGTTAATAAGGCAGTAAACCTCTTCATCTTTATGAATGCAATCCCTATAATATGATTTGAAAGAAGCCCACCAAATTATATCCATGGTCACGAAACGTCTGCAGTATATGGATACATTCAAAAATGTGACATATATGGGATATCCAACTAATTATTAGGAGTTAAATGTAGGATTTGTTTTATATGTATATATTTGTAACATTCCCACAAAATACTTTGGAATTGTGTCCTTTTCTTGATTCCACTAAATTGAAGACCTCTCACTACCCATTATCTGCGTTGTTAGGGACATGTATAAATATGCAAATAATTCTAACGGAAATGGATGGGAGACAAAGTCGCGGTCCACTTCATTGAAAAATGGTCAAAATGGAATATAATATTCAGTCGATATTTTGAATTGTGTACACGACAATAACAATTTTTTGTGTAAGAAATCATTCCTCTTATCTTCTAAAGAAGTTTTGTATGGTACCCCAACTTTCTGATATCCATCATCGATTATACTCTGTACGACGGTACTATTTGCAACAGACTTCAATCCGTTCCAATCTTTCATCTGATCACGGACGACATCTGGATTGAATGAATGGAGAAACAGAATAACTTTGCTTACAGAATGGAAACCAATTACTGTAGATAAATTCAATAAATGACTTGCGGTAACTTTCACATCTCTCACCTTTACAGAAGTTTCAACTGTATCGGCAACTTCAACCAAAAACTTATCGGTTGAAGTTGCAGATACGTTCGAAAATTTGAAATAAATCTAACAACGGAAAAGCCACATGACATATGTGATACAGAAACAGAGTGACCCATCAGGAGCCAGATACCTTCAAGGTATCTGGCTCTGGATGTGTCGCTCTTTTCCCGTTGTTAGATTCATAAAGAGAATCACGTATGTCATTTGGCTGGTGAGGAGTGCACAAAGTTGTTAAATTTTGTGTAGGTTCCAACCTCTGCTTTTTATTGTACTTGCATAATCTTGAATGTCGTTTGAAATCATCGAATATGTCTGTGGATTATGCACAATATCTATCATTACAAACAAATTGTTTCTTTACCATGAATGATAAATACAGTTGGTCTCTGATTCGATTAGTCCGATTAGTCTTTTGTTTTTACCACCCTTATGAAATCTAAATGTTGTTGTTAATGTCCATTTATGATTTTTTATTGGTCATTAACGGTAGTGTAAGCAATCAAAGACAGTACGATTGATTTTGAAATTTTGAAATTTTAACTCCGTATGGAGTTCAAATTTTTACAAAACATTTAATAATTAATTTTTTGCAAAACATCGAACTCCATATGGAGTAACACTTTTTATGGTATCTCTAATAGTGTGGAATCAAGATGACAGGTGATAATAAATATTATAAATTAAACATAAATGATTATCATGTCCATATGTAATGATGGTGATTGACACTTAGAAATGTCATATGTGTCGAGCAAATTTTTCTCGAGCTACTATTTGCGTGTCACCTAACAGGATACAGTAGTAGGGTACACCTATATACAGTTGCATAGTACAGCATTCAAGGGAGACACTGGCAGTCTTAAATTGGTACAGTACAGTCCTAATAGTACAGTAACGCCATCTTCTAACACGTGCACATTAATAGACTTAGAACACATTAGCAATTGATAACAGTGGAATGTTTCACACGTGTTGTGACAACATCAGCTGGAAGCCGATGATGCTATAAATACCGAATCCTATTCAGGAAAAAGGTAATAAGAAATAAATTACAGATTAAGTGAACCAGAATCCATATTTCTCAACTGCAACTGCTGCATGCTCTAGAGAAGCCAGTATCTGACAACGACATCAACCACGAGCACAATGGTGAAAACTGCGTGCGTACCAATCACTCGGTAGCCAGAGTTCTTCGCGGCATCAAGTGATCTATCCGCGAATCCAGGGTTGGTGTGGGCTACTGTAATTTAGAACCACGGCCTTACTATCTCCGCAACTTACCAGAGAGGGCAAGTTAGGGGAGAAGGGCAAAACAAGAGCAAAACACTTCTACATCTGACACGTGTGTGATTAGTAACCCTTTAATAACCGAAAAAACTTAACAAGAAACCCAGGTAGAAACGCCTAAGTGGTGTTACACGTGTAATAGGCTGGAAAGTAATCGGAATGGGGAAAAGAAAATGAGGAAGCACGACGGGGGTGACTAAACAATTAGGAATAACTCCAAGAGACCAAGATGGTGCATTGTATATGTCACTAGAAAACTAGATGTATGGAGTATTCAATCCGTAACGTGTAAAAGTAGAGTACAGGATGCTTCAACATATTTAACAAAGAAAGGTTTTTTTGTCAAAGACTAAAAATATAGAAGGATATGGGCAGATGTCATCCCAATGGTTGCTCTTGCACGTTGGCTACTACCCAATTATCCATATCGTCATCTTCACTATCATAATCATCAAGAACACTTCGTGACCGTTATGAAGGACTTCTTGAATGTTGTGAGGTGTTACCAGCTTCATTGTGAAATCCCCGACTTAGGGACCATCTTTTGGACTATTGGATGGCGTCTTTCAAATTACTACCAGCCGGGATGATACACATTTGATACTGAGAGAGTGACTAACTTTCCACCGAAACTGCATGTTACACAGAACCATGTCCAATGGAAATAGATTGTGCCGAAATTCCCATTTCTTTCATGTCCAAAAAATTGCAATTTGTTCCTTTTCCTCTTCACAAACATGGACATATAGATATAAACCAGGTGCTATCCATAGAGATATAGCTTCTGTGGCAGGTTTATCAGAAAATAATCAGATGAACCAGTCTCTCTAATGTTCAAGTCATTGTGTCCGTACTGTGGTGGGAAATTCTCGGCAGTGATGAGGAACCAACAGGCACCGTTTGGAATTTCTGCCCGCCATTTACATTTTTTACCTAGATTCAGCAAAGAACACATCCATCCAACCCATAAGTCCAATGCAGTACGGCGTTTTGCTTTCCACACATTATCGCGATCATGTTCAAACGTGTTGTCAAGTAATGATCTTGTACTGTAGTAACGGCCAATCCCATTCTTCCTATCATCTTCATCGTTTCCATAATTTCCAGTGTTGATAATTGGACTCCAATATTACCTGTTGCGTTCTTCTTTCAGGCTCACTTACCGTGTAAATCACGTTTCCATTTTAGTAAAAAACTCTACATTTGTATCTGTTGGAAGATAGAAGAACTTCGACATTGCCGTTTCGTACCCCTCTATAAAAAGTTCATTTCTATTAAACGGATCTAACATACCATCCAGAATGAGATACGCATCACTGTAAAACGGTTCCTTCTCCCTGCTGAAGAAAGCAATACACAATGCAGCGAGATTATCAATATGTGTTTGGAATAATTGTTCATCATCAGGGTGATAACTAAATATTTCCGTATGACCTATTTGCTTATAAGCAGCCCAAATACATGCCACATGTTTCAGTTCTGAAATACGGTAATATGTGATACAGAAATGAGCACGGCGATGATTCGGAATTATTGCAGAGTTCAGTAATTTTTTCTTATCATAGATGCGTAATTATTGAGATACTTTCTTTCTTTCAGGGCCCGTTACTTCAAGTAGACCTATCTCTCCCGTTGTTTTCGAACAATAGTATACTCTTCTATTCTATGTTGCTTCTTTTGTAAAAGGAGGGGTTTTAGATGTAAGTAACAGGTGATCTACATACATCTCATCTTTACACCGATATTATATTTTCCTACACATTTCCTCACATCCAGTTTGGGGTATGTCGCCTGGATTCTTCCTGCTGTAGGTGTCGTGGGCCCCCCTTTCGGTTTCAGCGGTTCGTTCTTCTATCTAGCTTTTCTATCCGCGTCCCCAGTGTCCTCCAACTTTCTCGAGCTCTTTTCTTTATTCTCTCCTTTTGTGATGTCGTCCTGCTTCCTATCTTCTACCCTCCTCTTCTTGTCGCTTTCCTACTTCTTCTCTCCTCTTCTTGTCGCTGTCCTACTTATTCTCTGCCTTTTGGCATAAATGCAATTAAAGAGTTTTTAACTCCTCTGATTGGGTCGGTAAAGCACTTCCGAATGCCCCTTCTCTTTTTCCCTCCTTGAGTGGATATCTCCTCTCCCTCGTTATTGCTTAGCCCGATCCTTCACCTTTAGTGCTGGGTCTACTGTAAGTCGGGCCTGGTAGGTATTGTATGAGCAATGGTGCTCGTTTTTCGCCACTGTCTCTTAGACTGCTCTCGCTGTCGTCGTGCATAACTATTAGGGCGTCGGGTCGCTTATGTTTCGATCCAATGGCGATCCTGGATGCGCGATCGGCCTAGCGTGGGTCACTGGTTAGGTTGACACTCTGCTAGGCTGTTACACACGTAGGTTTACCTGCTGTGCTCTTGTTGACGTCGTTGTCTGATACTTCTTCCTTAACGTATTTGGCGGTGGTGGTTTAGTCGTTGACTTTGGTTGGGGTTGTGGTATAGTTTATTAACCGGTCACTCGATTTCTTTATTCATCGTCGCTTTCCGTATCAAGTTATTATATATGTTGGCCTGGCCTCCTCCAAAGTTTCTTTACACGTGTACTCTAGGTTAGATCTGTATTAGGTAATTATAATCCCTCTTTCTAATCAAGAGTAGTCCTTATTCCGGGCTTTCATTGCACACGTGTCCTGCTCATTCTGTTCTTTTCTTCTGTATTCGATATCACACTTGATACTCTGTGTGTCTGTATTGACATTGCACATTGATGTGCGTTATGTTTCACACCCCTATTACTCTATCATACTAATTCCCGTTATCCCATTTGTTTCTCCTTAATCCCTAGCATTTTCCGTTATCCTACCTCTATCCTACCACCCTTTTCTTATCAGACCCTTATCCTACCGCTTTTGGTTATCATACCTATATCCTACCATTTTTCTTCTCATACAGATATCACCGTTATCGTACCTCTTTTGCTTTTACGTTTCCTTCCTCACTTGTCCGCCTTTGTCTCCATCTTCCTCTTATGCCATCCCCATCTTGTAGCACCTCCATGTTTATATTTCACGGCACTCAAAGCACTCGTTTAATAATTAAGCATTAACAATAATCAAACAGTTGATTGTTGAGAATTCTTGAAAAAGGGTTGACGATATATAGAAAGAGACTGAAGAGAGTCAAGATTATAGTCATTTCTTTAAGAAATAGGTTTATTGTAAAGATTTTCCTATATTTTTATTTACCTGAACCCTCGACGACCTTAGCGAAGGAATGGCTTTGTGGTTTTAACTTTTTCTAGTAACTCACTGTCACTTGATGTCGAAAATCGACTAAAGCGGTTCGATCGGTACGTTGGAAAAAAGAAGGAGGAGTTATGGGCGTGAAAATATTAGCCTGTAATTGACTGGCTTTGGTATGCGTTGCGCGGGGCATACACGAGGCAAAAAGGCGTCGCGCGTAGGCGGCAACAATGCGCCGTACCGTAGAAATTAACTCGTAAATCAGGCTTTTAGGTTTAACAGGTGTAAGATACGATCAGTCAAAATGTGCGACACACACACGTGTGTATGGGAGTACTTACAGTATTCGGCTTTTTTGAGAAGTGACACTACATGACCAAAATCAAATAGCGAATCGTGGAACTGGTGTACAATTACTGTACGATGTTCTAGTGGCTCGCTTTAAGACGACCACATGTGAATTATTTACGACGGCGGACGGAACCGGCGTATGGCGTATATAATGATGCGCACCTTGAGACGAGGAGGAAAAATCATAAAAGATACACAATATCAAAATCCCCCGACAACCCAACATAGAGATCACTCTATAAAGGCCAATCAGGCAACTTGACTGTCACGTCACTCAAGCACGTAGCCACACTAAAAGGGTGAGGCGCACGTTGGGTGTTAGAATTACTCCTAACGACCTGCCACGAACAGGGCTGGGGATACCACTTGCAGTAGGGTGGAATCAGTCCGTCTCGGTTTGTAACGACAAACCAGTATTGGTGTGCCAGGACTGGATAGACCAACCGTGTGCCACATCGGCCGACGGGGAACAGAACACAAAAGGAAAGAGTAAGTCGACCAGATTAACATTTATACGACCGTAGAAAGTAATAAAGAAAAGCGTAGAAAGTAAGACGGCACAGCCTGGACAGAAACTACACTTGAAGAGCATCATAGCTAACTCGGATGGTGTCAACAAGCCGCACTATGGCCACCGACTCAGCTACGTTCCCACATCAGCATATTAGCAAACAGCTGTCGAACCAGCCGCAAGTTGGAGGTTATCGTGTACGATGGGTCAGATCAGGGTTATCGGGGTTAGTGAGGGAAAACTCTGTAGTGCTACTTATTGTTAGTTTTATTCTTCCGCAGTGCATGGACGAGCGGGTTATTTGACGTGATATCCTAATGCAGTTAAGCACCCGTTCAGGTATTACAATCGAAGGCACGTATGGTGTCCCTCCAAGTTCTGGATTCGCAACTGGAGGTTATCGAGCACGCAAAATGCGCACGGGATTACCTTTGCGAACAGCGACGGGGTTATTCAGCATACTGCGTGGTTAAGTAAAGTTTCCTCTCCTCAGTTGTTAAGTTCAATTTTTGCTGATGTCCGCGTATTGCTTTCCTTTATAAAAATGTCTACCTTTTATTAATAATGAGCTATTCCTATTGGGATCTGATATTTATATCAAATTCAATAAGATAGATAAATATAATGACAAGTGTGGTTATAAATATAGTGAAGTTCTAATTAATAATTTTCTCTAACCTGAGATAAAATACACGTGTTTTAGTACACATGTTAAGATGCGCGTTGGCTGATGTTACCATGGGTACAAGTTGTAATATATTATAAAATTATGAATGATCGAACTGTGCAATTGTATGCAGATATAGAATGACCATACTGTATGTGGTGGTGATGGTGATGATATTATTGTAACTGTGATATGATTTTTACACTGGTATGTGTATCGTACTGTATCCCGTATACACTGTCAAGTGGCCAGTACACGTATTGATTATATACATGTGTAGCCAACAACCGTTTCCGTTTTGTATTCTTATACGATTTTCCTTCTTGTCGTTTTCGCATGCTTTTGATTGTTACTCATATTACCTTTCCATCAATCACCCTGTTTTATTCGACATGTTTCGTTTGACGCACGACTTCCTTCTCCTTATCAAATGGTATTCCCCATTGTCCTACTCTTCGTTTCCACCCTGGTATGGGTTTTCAGTCATTTATCATCATTGACTCTTCGTCTCTACTTTATTGTTTTATCAATCTTTTCATCGACTTTTCTTGTTCTTCACCATCTATCATGTACGTTCATCATCTTCCTCTTATTCTCCTACAACTTCCTCTTTTACTACTGTCTTGCAACTTCCACATCTTAATAACGCCATCTCTTCTTTATCAACCCCTGATTTTACTAACGTCATTTCTGCTTTTCATCTCAGCGTGTGGTATCTCAGTCGAGCCGGGCCTCAATTCGCTTTCCACCCAACTTCTTGTCGCTACACGTGTCACACCTGAATCGTCCCTCTTTCTCCTCGTTGAGTGAATTACCTATCGCGGGTTCCAGATGAAGTAGATTTCTGTGATCAGCCGGCCTTGTGAATGTACGTTATCCGATAACTTGAGAGCTGTGCGATTGGTTTTCGAATCCTGACGCACCAATGGTTTCGTTCGTTGTGCGAGTTCGATGAACAGATCCTATCCTTGCTTGAAGAGGATCTTCCAGACCTGTTCGTGCCCGGCTGTTAGGTATTACCCTAACATGCGACGTACGGTTAACCTTTCAGTGAACTACGTGCTCGTTTTGACGGGATAGTCGGTTGCCTGTAGGCATCAGAGTGATCTCCTTTGGGTTCTTGATTATTGAGTAAATGAGTACCAATCTTGTTTATTGGGAAGCGCCTTCTTCTCCATGGATCTGCATAAGTACGGTCAATCTGTCCAATAGGCCGCGGTCGAAGTGGTTCTGTGTTGGTGGAGTATATTGAGTGTTCGGTCTACTAGTTCTGGTGAGGAAATTAATATCGGAAGTGTTATACTGGCCGTGATCCGAAGATGTAGGCTCAACCCTGTATCCTGCCGCTGTTATACGGATTCGCGGATCGGGTCAGGAATTCCTCGTGGTATTCTGTATCAGCTCTGGAATCGCAGCTGAAAGAAATATTCACACGGAGATTAGTTGTGTGAAGAGATCACTTCTGCTTTCGACGTTGGTATTAACAGAATCGAAGCTTTTGTGGTTTAGGCTTCCTCTCTCCGATTATGAAGTTATCTCTTGACACGTTCGTTTTTTATGATTGTCTTCCGTTTTTAATATGTCTACCTTTTATTATTCTTTTGTGAGATCTATCGATGAAAGAAATTTATATCAATGTCAGAGTCTGGCTGCATGATGATGCCACGTGCATCTGATTCTGCCGATAGGGTAATAGCTAATTAAACATTCGGATTAAGTGAGACAGTCACATGTGTTATAACACGTGTTAATGTGATCCCGTACAGAGATTAGTACAGTATGGGATCCATATAGTGTAACACTGTATAATGTGTTCTCATCCTGAGTGTTGGGATTTTCGAACCGTACAGTATGTTTCGCTCATTCGTTTGTGCTTGATAACTGCATGCGGAAAATACTGTCCTACTGGAGCTGTGCCGTCTTGTGTCATAGAATATCCCTGTGTTGACTATGAATTGTTTCTTACACGCATGCTGTCCTGGGTTATCGTCTTATGATTTTTCCTTTATATGGGTTTTCATTTCTTCCTTTCGTGATACCTTTCGGTCCTTCTTTCGACTGTCATGCGGTTGTCTCCTTCTGGATTTTGCATGTTAGCCATCCATTTCTTTCGCGGCGTTGTCGCGTTATTTTCTTTCCACGGCGTTGTCAACAGATCATTACCACGGCGTGTTCCGCTTCTCACGTTTACCCTTATCGTCATCATGTGACATTGATTATTATCATCCTCTTTGTAATCTTCGTTCATCTCGTCTTCATATTCTTCTCTTATCATCATCGTAATATTCCATATATCTTAGTCGTTAGTTCTTCTTTTTATCCATAGTCATAATTTCATTTTATGGTCGTCGTCGTATTCTTCTTTTCCATCATCGTCCTCATCATATCCTTTATATATCATTATAATAGTATTCTTCTTTATCCATCATCATCCTCATCATATCCTTCTTTTATCCTCATAATCTTATTTTTCTTTATCCATCATCATTCTCGTCATTTCCTTCTTTTGTCCATCATCGTATATGCTTCATTTCCATCTCATTCTCATCTTATATGTCACACGAACTGCTCCCAGCAGTTCGATAACAGCCAGATTCGGGCTGTTATCGATTCGGGAGTCGAATCTACACCATCCCACTCTCGAGGTGAGTTGCGCCACATGTGTCCGCGTACATTGCTTCATGATCATCGTGTATCATTATAGTACACGCAGGATTGACTGTGTGCAGTACTGTACTTGGTAACCTGTCAATTTGTATTCCCTCGAATTCGGATGTGGGATAAATTTCACACGTGTTACAGCAAATCTCATATCGATCCTCCTACTGTCATGATATCCACCGCCAATAAAATTCCTTATTGGAACGATCATCCTCCCGAAGTGTAACCTATACCTGTTGGTTCCCAGCTTCTATTTTTCTTTACTCTTTTTCTTTACCCTCATTGGGTGGTCGAACCGTCTTTGTCGACTAAATCGACAAAGCGTTCTCCCAACTTCCCGACACATCTCCGACGTCATCTCAGCTTCCTCTTCTCCTGTGCTCCTCATAGTCACACGAATGTTCGCCTCCGGATCAATTCTATTTGACAAATCGACACTAGCCACCTAATTTAGCATTATAACGCTTACTATGGGCAGCTTACCCTCTTTTCTTTCAATATTCTGGTTTTCAGACACATGGGCGGCCGTCGCTCATAATGAAGAACCATCCTCCCCGTGTTCATCACCGGTGGAAAAGGGATGGGCAGCCAAAAAGGAGAATTAGTCGCATCGATCAGCACGCGACATAATTGAGCAAGATCATCCGCGTTATCAACTTCCCAGTAATGGGCCCAGAAGCCGATCTACCGACTGCGGGAGGATTCTCCTACAAGGTCCCTCCCCGTTTTGACGGGCATGGTGACCACACGCCGTATCGAGGGGAAATATATTTGTGGTTCAACCTGACCACACTCGCAGCGGAAAAATATGGTTCGGCCATTGTTGGTCGGGTACTAAGCAAAGCCAATACCGAAGCGAAAATGCTGTCAACTGAGACCATGTGTCGCAAAGTTGGAGCAGCCCTGATCCTAGAGCGCCTCAACAAAGCGTACGCGATTTACAAAATGAATCAACTGGATAACGACCTTGCTGAATTTCTCGACTACTCGTGGAAGAAGATCGTCAACGTCTAGCACTTCATTCTGGGGTTTCATACCCGCGTGTACAGGATCTACGAGTATGATCTGGACTACAAGCTGACAGAAAAGCCGAGATAGCAGACCACAACAGACAAGTCGTTATTGGTGCTTCAAGTGGACGTTATGAAGTGAATTTCATAAGCGCGGCGTTGAGAAACATTTCACACAACAGCTCGCCTAAAGAAGCAACGCTCAAAATCGGACCAAGCTACGCGCATTGCGCATCGCGAAGAGACCGAGCGACATGCCGGCTCGGACTTCAGAGGCTGAGGTGGACGCAGCCACATGTCGAGATGAAGGAAATAATCGAATCTGAACACTAGTAGTCACAATTGGCAACAGCCCGACGGATCTTGTGGAAGACCGACGATTTTTACATGCAATAAATCTACTAATAATACTATATCACGCGTTGTCATTGAGTCAGGAAAATGTGCAAGTGTCATAGGCAAGGATGTCCTAGACCGAGCACTGTCCGCCTTAAGCATGAATCGTGTGGAAGACGCTGCGACCCATCATCCGAGCCAAAGGTTCGACAACTATCGTGAAGACCAGCTCTCGCTCTTTGGCGTCGTTATGATATTATAGTTTGAGAACTATGAGGCATGGCCCGTCGAACCGATGGGATTCAACGTCCACTTTGAAGTCATGGAGATTGATCTCCAGAATCTGGCGGCTTTTCAATAGGAGGCGTACACCACGAACTGCACAAGTAAACACGGACGTTGTGTGTTTGAATGATCCCCGTGCGATATTGAGGACAATTCGTCAGAAATTATAAAGGATCATGCAGAACAAGCGGCGCGTTGGCGAATCAACAAGATGTCGCGGACTCCTATATATAAGAACGACGAAATTAGCACAGGAGGCACTGTAGAAATATGGCGCGATGGGGTCAGGATGGCTTGCAACGGTCCTAGTTTCCATGGTGTTACCGACTTACTGTAAAGTGTCTCACAATAGTTGCCTGAATACGTACAGCATAAATCGAACGTGGCTGATGACATGCGGTATCAGTACGCCCAATTAGACAATTTGTCCTCCAGACTGGAATGGCGCCATCAATAGACTATAAGATAATGGTTCTTTCATGGACCAGGATGAAGATCCTGTTTTCGTACCGAACCAGGGACATGACGCTATCGGGGACATATCTGTGGAAGCGTATAACGTTATCAAGGACATAAGCACTGAAGTGC
>JAULBU010040529.1:0-14545 GCA_032358235.1 Odonthalia washingtoniensis | reverse complement strand
GTCGGACTAGTCCGTGTCGAATCAGTGTATACACTTTTAAAGCGGTGGAGATCAACACGACTTGAGAAAGCCGGTCTAATGGTGGCGTTTGTAAGACGCGGTTAGAGGCGACGATTGGTGAGTCGGATCGGAGATGACGCTTGTAAGGCGCAGTCTAGCGGCTCTCTCAAAGGAAAGGTTCCGTCTATCGTAGCCGAAACGGGTTCGTATGGAGGCGAAACGCTAGTTGCGGGGGTATATTGAGTCCGAAGGATGCTTGTCTTTATTAAAGTAAAAGTCGTTTTGGGTCAAGAGACCTCTTAAGTAAGCTTTGCCCGTCATGCGACAATTGATGTGTGCATACAGCGCGCCGAGTACAGTAAGATACTGTACCGTACAGTGTACAACTGTCGCCTGACACGTGGACAGTCGTCCAAATGGTCAAACTAAGCAAAACATGAAAACGTGATAGCGTGATATAAAACGTGACCGAAAATGTGACGACACGTGACTAAACGTGACGTGGTACGCTCCTTGGGGATTGAGATCAGAAACACTCGTGCCCACAACGATCTTGACGGCCAATTGCACTAAACTGTTGACCAGAGCCTACAGGTGTGAAAGCACGACTCGTGGGGAAGAGAAAAAGGAGGAACACGTGTCCAAGAAAACGAGGTTTAAGAGAAAACGTGATGGACAGAACAGTAGGGGGATACAGGCTTAAAAACACATAATCGGTGTGGGGGGCCCCTCAGTACCCGCTTCCAGCGAGGTACTACTGAATGGAGTATGTCGGTGAAGAAGTGAACTGATTTGTATATGTTGGCTGAGTATTTATGAGTCGGTGTCGTTACTGTCGATCACTTTTTCAATATTTATCAGTTGTGTCGACGTTGGATCATCCTCTTCAATGCATTTACTCATAGTGTTAATGTTTTCATCACCATCATCGAGACGATGAGAAAGGTATACATGTTACTGTGTTACGGGTCGCAACGATGCCATGCACGGCATGGAGTGACAAAACGGTGACATCACGATCGTTATTTGTAAATTTAAAAATTATGAAAAATTTTCATAAATATTGAATGACACATTTAATGTGTCATTCAATATTTACAGTGTAATTGTGATGGATGATTGTGCGATTGACGGTAGGGTAACCTTCGATCGGGATTTCTTACTGATAATGTTTTCTACAATGAAGGTTTGTGTTTGGACGATTGAAAATTGTTTCGAGATCGTTTCTGAGATTCAAAGAGGAACGACATAACAACTGCCTACGAGAATATTGTCAACCGTCTTTTCCAGTATCTCTCCTTCTACCTAAACATTTTAGAATATGTAAGGTTCTGAAACGTTTACGTGGTTAACGACAGTAAAACATTTTAAGCTTTTGCAGAACATTTTCTTATTATCTTCACTTATTCCACTTATCTTGTATCAGATACAGATAGCTGCAAAAAAATCATAAACCCTTTACCCCGGGTTTACGATAACATTTACTTATTGCATAATACAATATTGTTATCGTACTTGATCTGATAAATTAATTGGCACCCACAATTAAAATAGTAAAGAGAGAAATGTTGCGACAAATACTAAATAGATGTCCTTGTACCAATTTTGCGAGCTCGTCTTTGCCTTGTCCACAAATTGGTTCTAGACGCCATATTGCAGTAAAACCCGGTGGACGTGCCGCTTATCCTATCGGATTTTCCATTCACTATCCTACATTCAATCAAAATATCTTATACTTTACATTGAATATACTATATTCAATATTATTGTGAATATTTTGTTCAAAATAGACACATCACCATATACCGGTTAGCTTATTTTCTTCATATTTTTTCTCCCCTACATCATGTATTTAATATTTATGGTTTACAATATTTGTCGCTTAACTGAATGTTTGGTAAACAAAATAAAGTTGATAATCAATACCAGGAAAATCCAAGACATGGATTTCCGAGGCCGTCTTTTTTATCGATGACAAATAATGAAACATAATAGTATTATGAGTAAAATATGCTAAATAAGCATAATCTCATAAAAGTAGTTCAAAACATATAAAAAACGAATATAGCAAAAACGTAGAAAAGGCTTTTTTACAGTAGAAATATCGTGAGATGATAAATATATCTACTGAAATTAATTTAACGGGTCATTTTTGCTGTAGAAATAGAGAACGTAATTATGTAATTATAGATTCACATTCCCCATTCTTATTTTCATCCGAAGTACTATCCCTAGTATTAGTTCAAATTACCCATTGTTCAATTGGATGATCTAAAAAAAAAGTTGATAGGATGCGGTCTAGAATATTATCATTCTTGATTTTGTTTATTGCATCTGGTGAATTATTTGCGGATTTAACAAAGACTATTATATATTAATCTCGAAGTTACTGTATGATTTTTTTATAGATTTTATGTCTATCATCAAAAGATTTTCCGTAGTGCTTGTTCTCTTGGTAACTATATTGAATAACTATAGACTATCAGTGATTATAGTTATTTTAAGTTTTGTAATAGATTCCAGATCTAATTTAATCGATTAATCCATGTTGAATCCATCAGCAAATCCCATTGTATCACTACATAATACAAATGGACTTTTAAGTTTTGCTTTATAGGAGCCCCAATAGAGTGGTTGACATATTTTATACTTATCTGTTCATAGGATAATGTAACCTATCTGCGAAGATCTAACGTAATTAGACACAAATGAAGCATCCGAATAAACTTGTAACTTGAGACTATTCCTATCTAATGTTTAATATTGATGCGATTTATTCTTAGTATTGTGAAGTTTATTAATGATTTTATTTATATCACTTTTGAATTTCTTGGGATTTTTGTGAAAACGTTCTTCAGTGACTTGGTCAAGTAAAGCAACTGCGCAAGATATATCTGGTCTGGTCTGTGTAGTCCATGATAACTTTGCTCTTGATGATCTGAAATCTGTATAGTCTGCAATTTTCGCAATAACTGAATTCTTCTAATGTATTGTTTCTGATGGATAAAAGTGATTCCATTCTTCTCGTTTTCAATGTGAACACCTAAAATTTGAAGTTTGTGCAATTCTCTTGGCTTTTATTGAAACTTGGTCTCGGTAAGCTTTGTAGGTTTACTGTATTCATCAGTACCACTGTGTAGGCTATCTTCAACATCAGTAGCACACATTTCAATAAGCTGGTTACCAATATGCTTAAAAAATAGTGCAGCATCCGATATACATGATTCCAAGCCTAAATCTTTTTCAAAATGGTTTCTGATCGTTTCACTCCAATATTCACCACTATCTGTTAGACCGTATAATGGTCTTAATAGTTGTATTAGTTCGTCTAGTTCTAGATAAAATTATTTAGGGTGATCAATAAACACATCCCTACTAAGCTTTTCGGCACTCTGTTTATAAGCTTGTGAAAAATCGCTATAAAGTAAGCAAAAACCAAAAATGGCGGCGACACCTACCAGAATTTTGGTCGAGTATTTCTTAGAAACAGAGCTTTCGTATAGGAGTGCATTTTTATTGTATTTATGGCCTTGAACGATGAGACGAGCTTTCCAAATTTCTTTGTCAGTCGCTTCATCCTTAATTACCAATACAAATCTACCTTTTAGTATATTTTCATCGTTAGGAACTTCTTCTCGGTATGTTATCTTCCATGTTTTCCGTCGTATTAATCCTTCTATCTCTTTCTTCTTTGCTTCATTTAATTACCAAGCTCGTGGTTCAGATGGTCTAATAAGTTCAGTAATGAATACGTTGTAAGAAGATGGTTCAGGACCACTGTTTAAATTAAGTGGAAACAAGTTATGGCTGTACTCCCTGATAATTAGGTTCATCTGGAATGCATTAAATTTCTGTCTGTTTGTTATATAGTTTGTTTGTACTGTAATAGTTCTACCATAAACATTGCATACAATATAAGTTCCTACCCATTCTCTAAGTTTCTCTGAAAAGATGAGGACCGCTTCTCATAAACTGTAAGTTCTATCAGCGACTAGGTGTATATTTTTGGTTAGTGCTGCTAGAAGTTTAGGCTCAGCTACCATACAATTCATCATTTTCACATTTCCCAGAGAAAATTCTTGCATTCGTTCTTTCTGACGAAGAAAATATGTACTAATAATTGGAAATCTAGGTAACATTCTAATTAGAAGGGACTAGACCATTGTCGTGAACGGTATCGTTCATTGCTTTAACGAAAATTTTAAGAAGGGAACTCTAGGAATATTCTTGTGCTGTCGTCTGACCTTTTTGTAAATACGTCGAAGAGGGTCGTGGAATTCGTCGCCTATTCCAAGATAACTATGTGCCTTGACTCCTGAATATCTAATTTCGATTCCTAACATATCGGTTATATATTACCACCGTTCTGATGTAATAACGGAGCTTTGGTCAAATCTGCGCCTATTTGGATATCCTGTGTACATGACGCACCATGTTTCTATAAAGGCTGCTATCCTTACGAACAATCCTTCGAAGGTGCTTGTTTAGTAACCCAAAACTTTCGAGTGATTGTCCGTAATAGACTCCGTTTGTGTCGATGTCATCAACATCTACATGACACATTCGTGTAATGATGGCGTGATGATGGCATGATGATTATGTGAGGCGTGAGGAGAACATGACGACGATGTGAGGATGATGTGATGAAGATGTGGGGATGATGTGATGATGGTGTGAGGATTATGTGATGATGGTGTGGCAATGATGTGATGACGGTGTGACAATGATGTGACGACGATTATGATGACGATAAGACGACGGTATAAGGACGACGGTATAAGGACGACGGTATAAGATACCAAGAACAGAGGACTTACAAAGGAAAAGGTGATGATTATGAATGACACGAGAAGGGTAAAAAGAACAATACAGTGTCAAGAAACCAACTGTATTATACAACTATGTACAGCATACAGTAACTTGAATACCTATTATCAACGTTATTCAATTAACGATTAACATCCGTTGTACTGTATCATCAGAATATCCGTTATCAATATTATGCATTTAGCAAGTATCCACCACTTCTGACACACGTGTCTTTTCACATACTAATTAGGTGAAAACCAAATTATCTAATTAATAACAGTAGCACCTCACACATGTACTCACAACACCCAACTGAAATCGATCTCGATTTCAGCATACTTATTGCTCCACATCGAAAACACAGAAACAATAAAAGAAGGCAGACATATTTAGACAATAACACTCAATTTAGATTTGCCCCAACATCGGTTTCGACACCACGCGGATAGACGAAAGAACACCCAACCACCACCTGCGGCCGGACAATAACCAGCATCAGAGTTAGATCAATCCTACCGATTGATTGCTGTATTCTGTTCTACAGAAAACGACGGGGGATACTATCGCATCTTCATATCTCGAGCACGTAACGGTATCCTAGGACACCAGCTCTACGATTTCACATCGCGATAAGAGACTCAGAGACTGACCACATAAACGATCGCGGATCGTTGTACCTAAATTTGCATACTGACATAACAATAAACATTAGTTTTATTACTTTTATCAAATTGTTACGTTTATTACTTTCTTACTTTTCCAACAATAAAAATAACGATTTTGCCTGACAGGATCGACAGTTTAAACTAATTATAAGAATGAATCAGCCAGGCAATAAAAGGATGGATAAAGCGCATAAGTAAAGTGAAGACATGAGGAAGTCTTTAAGACAAGGGGGAGAAGAAGCTGAATTCCCAAAAGGGTTGAAGGACACAAGGAAGGAAAGCGCAACAACTTTACCAAGGCATCCCAGCCCGAAAGAGAACATTTCAGAAAAAGATACCATAACACCAGACAAGGGTTCAAGCTCCACCCAATACTTGAGCGTATCAACGCCACCAAAATAACCACCTGAAACGAGAGAGGACCAGAACTGGGAGAATTACCATAATAGTTCTTACGATCCAGAACCTATCGACAAAACCGCCACTGCGGAATAAAAAGAATGCCACTTAAGGCATATGAAGTAGTATACTGAAGGGATCATGAGGACCTATGTAAAGTTGAAGCTAGGAGGGGAGAATCTGTGGTTAGACTTCATAACTGCATTTTGCCCGCAGACCATAAAGCTGGGGACCGAGAGACATTGACGATATGGTATAACTATATAAATGATAACGGGATTAAGATCGGAAAGAGCAGGAAAATCCACCAGTCCCAGCATCTCATTGACGTTGTATGCTTGGATGAATACTATCCGCCAGTAGGGTATGCCGGAACCACAAAATAAGAAGGGCTCGAAGAGCTCGAGAGCAAAAGACAAGCAGAACCAGAGCGAAAGTACGGAACACCTAAGGTAGAACACCTAAGACAGAACACCACGTTCACCATGATCGCAGAAAAGGGTTGAAGATGACCAAAGATGAACAAAAGAATGAACAGAACTTCATGAAATCCCATCCGAGCTTCTGGAACGATGGTTCGCCAAGCGACGACAGCGAGGATTCAGAATCCAACGAAAGATCCAATGGATCTAGAGAAAGATCAAGAGGAGATGAAGAGAGGAGAGACGAAGACAGAATGTATCAAGACAGAAGATATCAAGACTAAAAGAGATGAAGATAGAAGAGATGAGGACATCCAAAAAGGGACCGGCGATCGGAGAGCAAATGAGAATTACAGAAACCACAGCCAATATTATGGAAACGGGTTGAGAGGGAAAGTCCATGATGAAGCAAAACCAGAACAGAAGAGAAAAGGACTTGGAATTAGTGGCCTGATGCGAGCCTCCGTTGGAAAGAAAGCATTCTCCGGAAATTGGGATGAGGGCCTTGATAACACGATCAGTGTGTTCAACACCCTTTCTCTAATGTTCAAAGTAACGCCGGAAGAAAAGTTGAAAGCAATTCCCGTGATGTTTTCGGCAGATGCGTTGAGTTACTATGCAAGAAACGCAGCGGGATGTAAATAGTATGATGAAGCAGTTGATTTGTTGAAATGATGGTATAATAGCGAGGATAAGAAGTCCAGAATACTTTCAAAATGGCAGACGATGACATTGTCCCAATAAATGTCAGAAGCGCTAATGGATTCTGAAGTAAGCGCATTCAGGGAGTTTGAGGCCAAGCTGCGATCATTGCAAAAGCAATTATACATGACCTACCATACTGATATATTCCTGAGAGACAGGCTTCTGACCGCAGTGGATATTTCCAGCATCCAAACCACCCTCAGAGATAGAATGCCAAAGACCACTCAGGACACGGTCAATGAAGTTTCGAACCAGTTAAGTGACAAACCCAACTCAGCGGGCAGCAACTCAGCCTGTATAGTAGAATATGATAAAGAGGAAGTCAATTACTCTCTCCAAAAATCATACGGCGGTGATGCTAGAAGAGACATGAAGAAACCATAGATGAGGCCAAGATATCAAGAAAGTAGAAGGCTTTGCCCGGAATCGATGAAAAGGGTGAAGGTCTGCTTCGTGTGCGGGGAAGACCATCGCGCAAATGCGAAGCACAGTAAAGAGGAAGTAAAAAGGGCAGTTGACAAATTAAAAGCGAAGCACCCACAAGCACTTCTATCGATAGATGATCTCGCATCCGTTGTAAATATGACTCTATTCCAAGAATCAGACTCATCGGATGACTACACCAGATGGATAAACCAAAAAGAAAAAGAGGGGGTTAATTACGTAGGTCTGATGTCAGATGAGGATGCCATAAACTTGGAAATTTCGTTGGCAAATAACGGGTTCATGCACTGCCGAACCTACAAGAATTATATTTCCTCAGCGTTAGTAACGATGAACAAATATTTAACCGAGGATTGCGACCCAACATTCAAGGGGGTTACAATTGATACTGGTACCAACCTTAAATCGGTAATAATCCTAACCAAATACAAAGCATACTAAAAGGAGTTCGGAAAGTATCCCTATCCACCCATCAAAGAAGAGTGGACTCAGATGAATAGGAGGATTAGGTGCAGTGGTCGGCAAAGTTATCATTCAAATTCCTTTTAAGGAACTCGGTACAATTATAGACGTGGATTTTTCTGTCATGAAAGAAGAATGTCCGTCACTATTTTCAAACAAACATGATAACAAATGGGCTAGACATAAGTTTGCAAGGAAGCTACTTGCACATAAATCCATTAAAACAACCGTTAACGTTAGAAAATTACTTCTTCACGCACAAATGTTCACCGCACGACACACAATACGCATTATACACAGAACAAGAACTGAGGACGATACATCGCGGATTCGGGCATCCATCAGTCAAATCAACGTACCAATTTCTACGTCGAGCAACCATCGGAGAGGTGCAACCTGGGTTGACGCAGGAACTAGAGAAGATAAAGGATAACTGTAATACTTGCCTTAAACATTCGTCGACACCACGAAGATTCAGATTGACTGTTGGGACCGACGAACTCCGCTTCAACCACCGCGTTTTCGTGGATACCATGTTCATTTCAAATAAACCAATCATAAATATGGTTGATGAAGGCACGCATTTTACGGCCGCTTGATTTTTAAAGAACCAAATCATAGACGAAATTTGGAGATGTATTAGAAGACTTTGGATATTGACGTATATGGGACCACCTGACTTCCTTGCCGTGGATCAAGGAACTGCATACATCTCAAAGGAGATGAAGCAAAATGTAGAGGCAGAAGGTATTATACTAGAAGAGGCCCCAATAAAAAACCCAGGTTCGATTGGAGTAGTGGAGCGATACCACACCCCACTGCGCTGAGCATACATTAAAGTACGGGAGATGTTACCGAAGAGTAGTAATACCGACCAAGAATGTCTTCAAATTGCCGTATACTCAGCAAATTCGACGATAGGCCCCGAAGTCCTTTGCCCGATGTTCCTCGTATTCGGCGCCTCACCCCGCCCTGCACGCCACACGCCATCGCCAACACAATTGGAACGTCAAGACGCGATAGAGTCAGCAAAGCATGAAATTCAACATGAGCAGGCAAGTCGACGTATAAAATTTGCATTGAAACTTACGGGTGCACTAAAGGCTAAAGAATCTTCAACTCATATACAACACTTACCGTCAGGGGCTCCAATACTCGTATAACGTACGACAACAAAAGGCTGGGAAGGACAATACCGATATATTTCGATGGAAGGGGAAACCGTCGTTGTCCAGATGCCAAGGGGAAGAAGAATATTTAGAAGCACTTGTATAAAGCCTTGGGTTAAGTCGATACTACAAAACCAACGACAAACGATGACAGAGGGACAAGAAGGAGAAAACTAGCATGAAAACGACGCCATCTTCAATGCAGGAGACATTGAGGTCGAACTTGGGACCACCGCCAGGAAAATACAAGTGAAGAAGGGATCAATTTAAGAAGCAGAGTTCGCCAAGTCACGCAAAGACGAGCATGAAAGATTGATGAACGATGGAACCTTTGTTCCCATTCACGAAAATAAGTTGAAACCAAGCACCAGAATATTTGGCTCAAGATTCATCGATGAGTTAAAGATGGTTGAAAACAAGTTGAAGAAGAAATCGCGACTGGTCGTCCAGAACTATGCCGACAACGGCGCATACTCCATAGCGACAAAAGCACCGACCGTCCAACGCTTCTCACAACTCGTTGAACTGTCTATTGCAGCGTCAATGTCGAAGATGCGACTATATACGCGAGACATAACACAAGCATACATCCAGTCTCATTCAGAACTAGAACGGGACGTGTACATAAGAGCACCACCCGAATTAGGACTCAAGCCAGGATTTTTGTTAAAGGTCGTCAAACCTTTTTATGGGATACCAGAGTCGGGATTACACTGGTATCTTACATACTTGACCCACCACCTAGAAACGCTAAAAATGAAGCGAGCACATTGTGACCCATGCGTTTTAATACGTAGAGATGAAGACGGATTAGAAGGGTTGATATTATTACAAGTGGACGACTCACTCGGCCTTGACACTACTAAATTCTTAGAAGATGAATAAATCGCATAGAAACAATTCCGATTCAAACCACGGACCTTCATTACACATCAGGAGACCTCATTTAACGGAATCAGCACAACTGAACCAAAACCAAAACAATATACGATACAGCAGACGGACAAAATGGAAAGATTAGAAGTAGCAACTAACCAAAAGCAGTTTAGTAGCCAAAAATCTCTCGCCCAATATATAGGCGTAAACGTAATACCAGACATCTGCGCACCTATACAACTCATCGCACCTGGCAACAAATATACGACCCCAGAATAATTCAAATCGTTAAGCAAATGTATAAAGTTCTTGAATGAAACAAAATAACAGGGACTCAACTACGTACCTCTATACTTACCCTCATCCAAACTCGTCTTACTAACAGACGCATCGTTCGCTAACGCCACGGGGATGAAAAGCCAACTAGGATATGTAATCCTGATGTTAGATAAATTACAACGTTGCAACATCCTGCACTTCGGCAGCAATAAATTCCAGCGGATTGCCAGATCCGTCATGGCCGCCGAAGTGCAAGCACTCGTATTGGGATTCGACTTCTCATACCTCATCAAAAACTTGGTGGACTAAATACTTGGTACTAACATGAAGATAGAGGCAATGATTGATAGCAAAACTGTGTTCAACTTCATTGCCAAAGACGGAATAACAACAGAACGCCGGCTCCAAATAGATATTGAAAAATATTGTTGTATTTTTTCTAGAGGACGGCGTGTTTCAGCGTTCGTTTCCCATGGCCTTTCTTTTTCAATAAATTATACAGCTTGTCAGATTTTGGATGTGAAAACCCTAGGTGTATCTTTATTAAATCCTTTGAAGTAAAGAATAATTCCTTGTCTATACTCCGTTGTAAATAAACTTGTCCTTTCTGACGAGTTATTGGGATTTGTTTACGTTAATACAGCATAAGGTATTCTGCACTGTATTAACATACAACTTTTGTTTACCCAAAGCATCTAATACAATATTAAATGAAACATCTGCTCTAACAACATCTACTTTAAGTATAAGCGAACGTCTTTCAAAGCCATCACAGGTTGTAGGATATGTATCCTAATCATGATTGCACCTAGTGGCGTTTGTTTGTCATAGCCAAATTTGTACCTGTTCTTGGATGGGATGAATTTCAGTTGTGACCTAGTAATTCTGTAGTAATCTAATTCTTGGTTATATCCAATTACTGTGGTCTATGCACCAGAGTCTAAACATGCGCTATCCCAAGTTGTAGAATCTGTATAAAATGAACATTTAACGAGAATAGGGTAGAAATTTCGAGGTTCATCTTAATTTTTCTCTTCATCCGAATCTTTTAAATGGATTTGGTCCAGTATATTTTGTTCCTTGATGTATTCTGGTACTTCTTCTATTTCATTTAAGGACTTATTATCATTTGGATAATTCAGTTCTTCTGAACTAAAACATTCTCTGTTTGTCGATACAACTCTAAAACAATAGTGCGTTCTTTTCCTGGACTTTGCTCAACCAGATTTTTAACATTATCCGTAAGTCTTTTTTATTTGGGAGATTGTTACAAAATGATCCGAACCATTACAATTGAAACAACGTCCTTTAATATGACTACTGTTATTGTAAGATTTCTTTTTAAATCTATAAAAGCTAGATTTATTGTTAAATCTTATTGTTAAGCCAGTTTTGAGAAAAATGGTAAGGTTTGGAAGAAGATGATCCATTATGGCGTGGTGCCCCATACCTACCTTTTCCGCGAAATTTTATTCCTGAAATAGTTCATAGAACTAGTAGGTCACAATTGCAACGTGGTTTGGCTTTTCTTTCTCCCCCATAAAGTTATTTGTTTGATTTATTATGACGGTTTGATCCAAATTTCCGCAGAGATATGCTTTTAAAATTTTGGTGCCTTCAAGGATGAGATCTTTTGCAACAACTTTCACAATGAGCTTCCTTATCTATTTGTGGCTAGTTATGAGAGCGTATAGGCTTTTCGATTCGCCATCCCGGTAAGTTAATTGCTTATCTCCAAGCAGGAAACACTTGTCCTTGTGCAAAATTTAAACCGTGCATCTCGTATTATGCTTCACCTTGAATTTCTAAGTAAATTGTATGAGAGTCACTCCATTTTTGAATAGTATTAGCGTTCAAAGTTTGCGGTGTATCAGTACATCGTCCTTCTCATGATCTATTTCCTTGGTCCATTCTGGTCTTAACATGCTTCCATTAAATTCTTTGGTTCTCTTGGATCCTTCTTCTTTCTTGCATTCATGGGTACATAATATATGGTTTGTAAAGCGGTTTATCGGATATATTATGCACCCATTTCAGCTTTGGAGATTTATTCACTCCCTTCGTCCCCTTCTCTAGATTCTTAAATAGAAGTGAGACGGTAACACGTTTGGTTTAAGTCTTAGTTGCGGTACGGTACGGTACGACGGTTTCTTTACTTGTAATTTATATTCAATTAAAACTATGAGAGCTTTCTATTCCAACAGAGACACCGTTCATCGATAATCGATAGTAGTAATATGTTCTTCTTCTGTACAGTCCTTGGACGGTTCTCTAATTCAAAAACTTCCAGTCTGAACTAATAGATGCTTGATAGACCATAACGATAACCATATAATTCTTCAAAATGTATCTTTTAGTCTATGTAGATACTTGGGAGTCAATTCCGGGTCAGCAAGAATGGTATAGGGCCTCATTTCATAGCTTCTGGGGAAACTGTTAGCGCTTAGAATAGTCCTAGCTCTCTTCTGTAGTCTATTAATTTGTCTTTCAGTTTTTCCGTTATAACCACAGCTGTATAGTCCAGAATCAAGATTTATCATCCAAATAAACCTCCATGTAGCTTATTTGTGTTGTAGATGCTGCCTAATTAGACTGACGATGTCTGTATGTGTCAAGAAGAGCGGTAATTATGATATGGCGTGAGTGTATTTAACTGGCTCCTTCTTGCTTTCTTATTAATACAAGACGTTAATTGGATGTAAGAAGAATTTATCGAAGAGATTTCTTAAATTCCAATCGACAGACTTATATGGAAATGATTTTGTCTATGCCGACATTACCAAGTGTCGTGTGTAAATTCAATTCATCCGGTAAATAATAGGATATTTATTTTAATATATTTGAGTTGAGTTAGACATAGTAGAAAAACGGATACATGACGTTGTATGATGAACGACGGATTACCTTGTCTGCATTACGGTAACTGTCAATAGTGTTTCCTCTGAAATCTTGATTTTTATCGAATGTAATTTTAAAAGGCTTCACAATCGTGGGTATGGTCACTGTGAATATTTTCCATGATTCTATATCTTCTTAAATTGCAGAATAAGCTTCGCCTTCACAAACAATATTCTTCAATCAAAAGCAAATGATACGATGCCTTCTCCCTTGATGAATTCAAACCCATCACAGTTTTTATTTATTTGATCCTAAAGATATTTCAAACTTCTCATTAGCAACTTGTTTCAAATACAGGTTGCCTTGGCACTGCTTTCTAACCACGTCTTATTAGCATTAATGTTAGATGTTCCCATAAGTGTTGTTCTGGGTTCATAAAACCTATTTCCTACCAATTTGTCCTTCTTCTTACTTTTTCATGACGGAATTCGTATATAACTCCCCTATAACGGTTGAATGTCTAGTTGGTATAATGTAGATCTAAATTTCTTTTTAATAGACTATTTATTCCTCTCTTTTTTATCCCTCTCCCTCCATGATACGTCCCATCCGATTTTCTTTTTCGACATTAATTTGAGAAATATCATCCTCTCCCACAGTAGACCCATCTTTTTTTGCGCTTTAATGTTCCCATTTTGTCGCCATTCAAGTATGTAGAGGAGGAAAATTGCATTTTTGGTTTCTTGATCCACTCTTGGGTCCTTTTCGCTCACCTTCTATACGTATTTTTGGCTATGATTGTTCCAAATTTAGTTTTATATTTCCATTGCCCATACTGTAGTTTATTTGATCAAATGAATCTGAAAAAGAGTTGCAGCTGTTGCAAATTCTTTCTTGCACTGAAATCCATGAAACAAGAGAGAAATTCTTTAATAAGAGCATTTTAAAATCTTGAAAGCGTTTTTCAACATCATCTCTATCTTGATAGTGCATCTAGTAGATTTTTGTTTTTTCGCTTAGGGTTCCTTGTACAATTTCTTTCTGATAAAAGTACTTCATGCGCTTCCATAGTTTTTGCGGTTGCTTCCGTTTTTAGTATGGTAGTGACATTCTTCATGGCTTCTCTTCCTAAGTAAAAATTGGTGTAAGGATGAGCTTGAAAATTCTTCTCCTTCTATTCTTGTAGTTCTTTAACGACATTGTAATCAACTTCTTCTTCTATTTGTAGAGTAGTTGGATATTTGGAGATAAATTTCAGAGTTCCTCCTTTTAGAGTATTTCTTTCAAAGATTATCCAAACTGTGTTGTTCTCGCTACTCTTCAATGGTTCGATTGTAATCTTGCTGATAGAGCTAATGTCCGCCATGCCTGGGTGTTTAGTGTGGATGAGATCTGGTTTATTGTCTATGTTAAGCATGAAGTATAGGCGGCACGCGTAAGTGGTCCCATTATGTGTTACAAGGCTACGGGAGGGGGG
>JAULBU010040518.1:0-14546 GCA_032358235.1 Odonthalia washingtoniensis | reverse complement strand
GTGAAATATCTGAAAGTTGTTTTCACAGTGGGGCGTGTCGTAGACTTGAACGTGCATGGGCTAAAGTATGTGATGCCTATAAAACAAGATTATGCGGACCGATCGATAGGAAAAATAAAGGTCGTTGGTATGTTCCCTGTGCTATAAATGCCGATAAAGGTGCTCGACTTGACAATTACGGTTTCAAAAATGAAGTCAAATACAAACTTCCCGACAAATTCACTTGTTCCCATTGTGTTCTTCATTTCTACCATACTTCTGCCAACAATTGCAACCCTCCCGGGGTGACTGAATATTTCACTGGACCAGACAAACCATCCTGGGGTGCTTGTAAAGGACAAGCTGGGGCGGTTGGCCAATTTGCACAGAATGGACTTTGTGGAGGTCGAACGTTTCCTGAAGAATTTTATAGCTGTTCTGATATTAGAATCATTGGTAGAAATTCTCCACGCCAGAACCCCATTGATAAAATTGAGTTTGGAAAAATAAGTAGTGGTAACTTTTTCCCGGCCAAGTCTTTAACCGAAAGAAGCACGTTTATTTCTATTAACAACAATTATCGTTATACGATCCGTGTGACGTTGAAATGGCCAGTGAAAAAGATTTCATATACTAAGAAAACAGGGCCAGTGGAATTCAAGACAACTGCAGTGCCTATTGCTCCATTCTATGTCTTCGGATTCAGACATAATGTACCACTTGCGTGGCGCAAGCCATACCCATCTGATGTATTTACACTTACCGTGAATGCAGATGGGTTCACAAAGACTGTCAGATTAACTATATCTTCTTAGGTATCGAATCTATCGAACCCCAAACCAAAGATTAATACAATATATGGGTTTCATTATATTTTTCTTTTACTAAATGTAAAACTAGTTTCTAAAATAAACTTTCTCTTCCTGGCTCATTAGAAATCTGTACTACATGTTATATATTAGAAGGAAAATTCCCAATATTTAATATTGATCGAAACGTGTAACGAGATACTTGTTTCCTCCCTCGTTATAGTTGTTTACAGTGGTGACCCAATCAAAACTCGCCATATGCCCGGGCCCCAACAGGTGAAAAAAGCGGCGTCGTCACAAAGGGCGATACCGGCTCTAACCTGCACGTCACGGCCCCGTTCCCACGTGCACCTGCCGGGGATTGAACTGGCAACCACTCGACGACCATAGGGTCTCCCGAACACTAAGCTACGAGGCTAGTTGATAATTCAGTGCACTCTTTGTTTCTTTTTATTAAATATCAAAGTACAGTTTACAGTGCTTTTCTTTCACTGCCGGCCGCTTGGTATATAACTAAGTGGCAGGTAGCTTATCGAGGAAACTTGAAAAACAGATTTTCACCACATTATCCTTTTTTCGTCTTATCAAAAAAACCTACGACCTGAAGTCGTTATAAAACGTCTCTCGTTTGCCTTTTCGCAAATAGGTACTCCCAATTCCAAAAGAGTAGTTTTCTTGGTCTCCTGATTTTGTTTGATAGGTGAAAAATTAATGAAATATAGAGATATTATCTGATCCATTATTTAAAACAATGGTAAAATAATTTCTTCATTTCACTTGTTTTCACAGTAGTTAAGAATAAACAAGAAATTGGTTGAACGAACAGTAGATTCAGGCAGAAAGAAAGGTAGTGATTGACAGAAGTAGACAAGTAGAATATTTATTCGTTGTTCGTTACTTCTCGACTGAGACGAGAACTTTGTCTCAGTGAGAGCTTGTAACCAAAAACTTCAAACCAAAACAGCACATGGCGATAAGTGGCATGTGATATAACTAGAGTAAGGTCCAAAAATTGATAGACATGATGATCTATATCATGACTATATATACAATGAAAAAAGAACATACCTTAACGTTCCTGGACGATACAATAAAACATAAATATAAAAAAGACAAGCTAGGCTGGATAATAACATTCATTATCCATGTGGTTATTTTCCCAAGTTGGTAAGCCCCCCGTGTCAAAACAATCATGTAAACTTTCCTAAAATATCATGAATTAATTGACCACGTCCGTAACTAAATTGACTCCTTCATACATACCGTCGAATGAAACATTGCTGTTAATCATGAATTAACTAATTCGACTTATTGAAAAACATAAAATGGTACCAAGCACAGAAAGTAAGATGACTTGAAATGTAGAGTGAGGTTGATTGCATATCCCTAGTGTATGAAATGTACTTTTAATAGTACATTTAGGGTTTCCGAAAAAATTAAAATTGCTCAAATGTACTATTAAGAGTACATTTGAACCCCAAATAGGCCCCTATCGTAAAGGACAAAGCTTCTATTACAGAGCTGTAGGTAACAAATAAAATTCAACACAACAATGCAGAGGTCCCGACGATTCTTCCAGATGTTCATTCTTCAAAGTCGACAAACGTTTACCCTGGCATCGAAATAAAATCTGAAATATAATTTTATTTTCATGTCACCTCCCCTTTTCATGACCTTGAGTTCATTTTTGTTCAAAAACGGCATGGTAGGAAGGTTTACCACAATCTGAAACTCCAAAGAAATCAGGGGTTCCAAAAAATATATTGTATCAACAATAGAGAGTTATTGTTAAGCGAATTCACTTAGAAAATGAGTTAAAAAATGACACGTTTCACGAAATTTGTTTTTTAATGAATTTATATTCTTGCATTATTGATTAATCATAATTCAGTTATAATTAAGTAAACTGACTTACTTTTGGGGGAAAGCATTTTCATGAATATTATAGTCTATGGAAGAGACAAAATTTCATCCATTTTGGGGCATGCATCTTCATGAATTTTTGTCTGTGGAATCGACAATAAATCATCAAGAAGCATACAACGTCAACTTGAGAAGATATTAAATATGAGACAAACTGACTTCACAACGAACAAGATAAAGCGCAACACACAGAAGTACTCTAATCACCTCAGGTTGGCAATTGTAGTTAGAGCCGACATCTCTATACTGTTAACACTTACATCCAAATGCGATAAATACAGGGATGAACTACAAAAACTGAAAGTACGAAAACGTCATATTAAGTCACATAAGTTAAACCGAAATTCCTTCTCAAGTGAAGAGTCTCTGAAGCAGTTTCGGTTCTTTCCAAATGAATGAATAAAGTGGCAGGTATAATTGACTTTTTCCATGGCAATACTGCTAGGCATGCGACCATTTGACTCCTTGTTACATTGTACTAAGAAGTTTAGCAGCACCAAGTCGCTGGTTTGATCTAGAACCTATATTTGGCATGCATATATCGGTTCTTCCTGAGGTATTTTGGGAGGCCGTGACGCATTTTATTGACAATTATGGTCACGTTTTCTCAAAGTTCAAGGCGAATTTATTGAATGATAGAGCAAAGCAGTATGATGAGTCAGTAAGGGGACGGGGATCCCCTTTGAAGAAGTATGTGGGATTCATAGACTCCACCAAAATAGAGATATGCAGACCAAGAGGAACAGGTGCCAATCAACGAGCTTGTTAGTCGGGGCATAAATGTTTTCACTGTATTGCTTTGAGACGACGAAGCCAGATGGCTTCATATTTCAGATGCATGGTATGGAAATCAGACGAAGACACGATCTCACACTGTACAGTCAATGCGGGATGGATATCATATTAAAACAATCATTAAGTATTTATGGGCAGCAGTGTTATATATATGGAGATCATGCCTATGTGTTGAGTACATGGATTCAAGTGGGATTTAGCATAGCATTCGCAACCGCCGCTCAGCGTTTACATAATGAGGCCATGCGTACAGTTCTTGTCTCCGTCGATAATTCATACAAAGACATGAAAACTATGTTGGTCATCTCAGGACTATTAAAGAAACTTCAAAGTCTGTTTTGCATCAATGGAACTTATGTACACATTAGAGAGCTTACTTTGGAACTTTAAAGTTTGTTTGGGTCATAGCCGACAAGTTAAAGAACTTTGACGTAGATCCGACTACATTACAACATTATTTGCAAACAGACATTGCAGACTAATTTACATATCAGTCAATTGAGCAAATTAATCACGTTTTATTTTTATACTTTGTAGTTCATTTAATTTGCATTATTTTTTGATCTATCATTCAATTCCTTTGTTAAATCCAATAATATACCAGACACTTATTTTCGTTAATTCATAGATGTTTTCCGTTTCTCGGAATCCAGTGGCCTGTCGACGTTCTGATAATTTATAACGTCTTTCTTCTGAGCGAAGACGACGTTCATTGAATTGGTGGCCTGTGCGAAACTGTTAGTTCATACTTTTCTCAACCTCTTGCTGAAATCTCATTCCGTCTTCATGTCTGAGGATCTGCCCAAATTTCGCATTGATATACATGATTTGATAGCTGCATATCGATCGAATTATTACTGTCATCACTATTATCGTTGTAGTTGATATTACTAACATAAGTGACATTTTTATCGTTATCTCCATTAGGAATGATATTTCTATTGACATCCTAGTGCTATCGCTATTGCTAACCTATTAGCAGACCGAACACTGACAGTTGTATAACAAGACGTAGCTATTATCACTTTCCTCCAACAGACTTGGTAGGAGATGAGATCGATTTAGGCATAAATTGACAATTTCATCGTTCGAAGTCACCCGACATGCAATCACAGATTATTATTTTGCTGCCCAGATTGTGAAATAAATCGATGATGCAGACTGAGAAATATCAGATGCCCGAGATGAAAACTTGAGAAATGACACCAACTCTGGAACAGAAAATATGTCTGCAACCAACTACTTTGATGCATCTTTTGATGACATCAACTGTGGTTCCCACAAAACTCATAATAGACTAGAAACAACTCAAAATACAATAGATTTTCGTACAGAAATTGAAGATGAAGCTACTGTGTAACCTAAAACTCCCATCTCAAATGGTGATGCAATCTCACGAGATGAAGAAGACAGTGGCCAAAATAGTTAAATTGTCAACAACATTTCAAATGGGAATTTGAAAGTTGGTAACAGAATAAAAGTATACTGGCCGTTACACAGAAAATTCTACTCTGGTATTCTTGAAGAAATAAATCATGGGCGTCCTCGTTTTTTTATAATTACGCCGATCATTAATCACTATGACTGGATAATGAAACTTGGCGTCTACCAGACAGTTTGAACAGAGCATCAATTTTCTCTCATGCAACATTACAATCTAACTAACAGACTGTACTAAATGATACCCTATCTTCCATCTGAAATAAATCCTTCGTGCGACAACGCGCACAACGAATCCAACAACCGGTAATCAAAACATTTTATAGCTAATACAAGGTATAATTTAAAAATGGTATCAATAATCCCTAAATCTGCCCTATCTCCCAATCCCATTGCAATATCATCACATACTATCTACAAAATTAAATTGAATGATGATGATTCATATAAATTAAAGGCGAAAATAGCGCTACATGCTAACTAAGACAGTATAAAACATAATTGAAATCTGATTGCCACATGTGTTTGCCAATCGGCGTTTGGACGGTTTTGAGGATTTCCTCACTACTAAAATGGTGTCTGGCAAACGTCGACGTCAGAACAGCTTTTGTCAAAAGCAACGTCCAGAGAGATTTCTATGGCATCCCTCCAAAAGAAATCAAGTATTAGGGGTTCCTCCGGCTCTAAACGTCTGTAGCATATGGCTTTGTGACTGCGAATTAAATATGGAAATCGCAATCATATCAACTATTCATCGACATCGGATTGATGCAGTGCTCCATAACCCCTCAGTTGTTCTGTCTGTTCAAAATAATTTAATATTGGAAGCAGCTAAAATAGTAGATGACATTCTCATCACTAGTGATAATGACGCTGTAGACCAATTAATGAAGAGCTTCGAATCTATGTTTAAATTTGGTACTGTAGCACAAGGGCCGGGAAATGTTCGATTATCTGCATTGAACATAATCCAAAATGATGATTTATCTTGTTCAATAAACAGTGACTATAAATTACTATCTCACAAACCGTATCCTCTCAAACGACTCAGACGTCGTGAATGTGACCTCCTCTTCGTGCTCTATTCCGGCCATGTGAAATAATTTCCCCAGTAGCACCATCATCATGAACAACATTTTCATCGTCACTACCTCCGGCATCAATTCCATTGGTGCATATCCAAATATGCAGTTCCTAATTTTTTCATTGGTATGAATTCGCTTAGCGTTTCTAATTATTTCAAGTGCTCCAGGTTTTTCGTCAGGTGCTCCAATTTTAACACAACAGCTTGACTGAGCAATTCTACTTAAGATACCATCATGCACAAATTTATTAACACGTTTTTATCTAATCATTTTCTAAACTCACCTCTCGTCACCCTACTACATGAAACGGCACGTTCGATGCGAATTATTTCTTCTTCTGCACATACAAAAAGACTTTATCCTACGTTTAAATCATCACCATTACTCTTGCTTCTTCTAATTTTAGGAACTATAGTCTCCTTCTCTGCCAGAAATTTTCCTCTCTCACTACCGCATTTTTTGAAAACAGTTCCTTCCCCTCCGTCATGATCTCCATCTTTCATTTTCGCAACACCACCACCAACAGTCCTTCTTCTTTCAGGCCAATCCGTGACGCCATCCAAAGTGAACGTGCCCTTCCCTGCACTCCTACCATAATTTCACCAACCACTATGCCATCCGCGTGTTCCACACCTCAATTTATGTAGAACCTACATCTCCAGTATGTACTTTCAAAGGAATTCTTACTGTTTTCTTTGTATTGTGGGAACAGTACAGTTTACTGATTGTGAATCTATTGGTTCCGCCTAGGTGATCATATATATTTTCAACTTCGCACATCAATGTCTATAGGAAGAAGGAGAGGTATTAAAAAAGGGAGAGACATGAAAGAATTTTAAATAGAAGTATTATGTATTATTAGTAGATGACCCCGGTAATAAAAATGACGGTCACGGTAAAGGAAATGATGATCCCCTTCTGGTAAGTGACGATTACGGTAAAAATCTTTGAGTATCATGGTATCTAATGTGACAATGACGGTATGGCACGTCAAACTCACAGTATGGAAAGTGGATTACCACAACTGACGGAACATGGCGGTATAGCAATTGATGTCAATTGAAGCTGTAAATATGACCATCAAATTTTGTCACAGGAACGAAGAAAATACAGTAATAATATCAACATGATATTAAGAAAGGAGCTCATTTGGGGAAGACAACATATACATGCGTAGAGAATAGATGCATTAATTAGAAGAAATAGTACAATACTCATATATTTTTAGAGAAATTATGTTCAAATTAGATGAGAGATCACAGTACAAATAAACATGTAGAGATTTAAGTTAATTACCTTTAACTATTTATGACAGTGAAATAGAGGATCCCGCGTGATTTTATACACGATTGCTAGATAAGTTCTCTCGTTAGACTATACACTTGTGAACAATATTTCCAGGCCAAGTTGAAAAATTGTTTACATTTTTCCAATATCCACGGCCATGGGGACACAATAAAGACGATTATCATCATCAAAGAACATGAACAAACCCGAGCTGTCAGTACCCTACAAACCACTATTCCTGTTTGAACCGATATGACAAAGATATCAAACCTCGGTGATCTCCGAGAGAAACTCTTCAGCGTGATATATTATCCTCACCGTAAACAACTTAACAAACAAACGGCAATTGTCAATACCCAAAAGATACTGTTCCTGATAGATCAGCGCTGACAAGAACCTCAAATTTCGTACTCGCCGAGAGAAGCTCTTAGACGTGATAATTATTACGTGGACTCCAGAATCATTTTCAGTACGCGTGATCCGCCAGTATGATTGGCTATGGAAACCACTCTAATTGCGTTCCACTTTTTCATCACCTTGTGAAGTACTTACGATGGTAAGTAAGTAAGGGAGTCAAAATTGTGGTACAAATCACTACTCAGACCAGACAAACACGTCGTAATTTAAGAAAGAACTATAGAGAGAAATTTGTCATAGACGGAAGGAGATGATGACCAGAGACGTGGCTGAACAGTAGGCTATTACCAGAAACGGGACTAACTTGGGTAAAGTAAGGAAATAATCAATTTGCAACGATAGGAAGGGGTAAAGGCTCTCCGAGGGCGCTGAGTCAGCTCTCACTGTATGTCACATTCTGCGAGATAAAATTTTCAACTATTACGGTAATAGGTAAAAATTGTATCTTTCAGCAGGTTGCAGAAATTAGAGAAACCGAAAAAAACATAAATAAGCACAATTATCTAAAAATTCAATAGCTATAGAATAAATGTGTCAGGAAAAGAAGAATGTATTTATGAATTGAATCAATTGGAAATTACAAGACTACAGTTTTCTTCAGACTTGAAAGATTTCTATAATTTCTAAAAATAATCATGTCGTTCCTCCAATTGATTGCCTTATGCCTCGTGACATACATAGCAATATTTGACACGGCCATCTATTCTGGGACGACAATTCCAATTCCACGAATCAAATCAACTGGATAGAGTCAATAATCCTTCCCTGGTGTACTATTTCCAAACTTACCTTCACTACTTTGCTACCGAATACGGATACAGTTTGAACTTTTACGTATTTCGTTCTCTGTTGGATCATTCTTCAACAGAACATGATAGTATTGCTGAAAAGGCAATTTCTGTTCAAATTGAGATTGGACAATTTATCCTACTCTGTTTCTCACATTGAGAACTGAGGTAAGGTCCAATTTGAATGGGAGTAAATGACAAGGTTTTAGAAAACTATATTCGCATGCACCCATCTCGAGTGGGTGATCTCTCGTTATTATCAACTTCTACCATATCACAATCGAGACGTGTTGTACTCTGAATAAATATTCTTTTTGAAAAATGTGATGTGACATTCTGATGTTTGATTTTCACAAGATTACATCATTACCAGAAGTCAGTGGCAATGACTTCTGGTGATGATGTATTCTTGCAAGAATCAAACATAGTAATGCTGGGAATTTCATATTCATATTAAGTTCAACATTAATGGGTATTCCAATCGCGTCCATATGTTCTTTTAACAGAATAACCAATTTCTTCCAAACAAATCAACACATGACGTCGAAATGGCAGTAGCAGAAGGCTGATTGAATCTATTCCTCAAATGACGTTCAGAGCCCTTTATCAATAAAAATTTAAACGTGGGCAAGAGATAAGATTCCTCGCCGTCTCTAGATGTGCGTATATTGATACACATCCTGTATAATTAAGCACGTTTACGGAGGGTATATATCAGGCACTAATAGTTGTCTTCGTCGACTCTGTTCGTGGTAACCGTAAAATTAATCAAGAACACGTGGGTTACTCTGCTCATCCGATGCAATTCACGTCAATTAGTAGTCTATTTTCATACTTTGCGCTAGCCTCTTCATCATTAAATTCGTGTTCTCTTTCCGCCATCATTCTCATCAATACCTACTTTTGTCAGCCTTTCCATGGCACTCGCTGATCACTTCACGTCATGCTCCTGGTCTTTTCCTTCACATGAATGACTGTGCAAGGTCACATCGACAAATGACTGAAATTAAATTTCTGATAAGAGTAAACTAAAGTACGTCATAATTTAAACCTTCTATATTATTGTATATAATCTTGGCTGTGGTTTGAAGTTCTAAAAATTCAACATACATTCCTGTTTGAACAAAAAATGCAGCAGTTTCCTTCACAGCTTCCATTATCCTTACATTTACTTCTTTTGAAATATAATATACTGCCATAAGGCTCAGAGATTTCGGGCTATAATATTCCTTTCATTCTCTCCGAATGGCCTAAATCACTGCAGATTGGGATCAATTTGAGTCAAGATCATACCCTTCATAAAATATTATGTGTGCCTTTTCGTACATCGAACCAGTTAAATATACAAGGCATTCAGTACGTTCGGCCATTACAACTCACTCGCTCTAATTCCACGTCGCTCATTGAAATTTATCCTTTTTCTGGACTCCATTCGGCCTAATTGTCTCCTTTCCCGTTCAATCTTCATTATTAGATGGCACTCCTATCACTTCACTCTACCACTAATATACTAACTTCAAGTAAACACGTCCCCAAAAGTCGCTTATCTTTCAACTACTCGACCGTATGGCTTCGCCTAACTCCGTTCAGATCAACAATATACATTCCTGATACGGGATATGGTAAGCTTTCATTTAGAACGAAGAATTCGTTTACACAAAAAAATCAGAAATAGCAACATCAACATCATTAATCAATAATCATCAATCATCAATCAGTAATCAGTAATCAGTAATCAGTAATCAGTAATCAGTAATCAGTAATCAGTAATCAGTAATCATAATCCTGATCATCGCAAAGAATTTCTCACTGCAGGTAGGACTGAATTTATCTCTATGGATCTCGTTCGTCGAGCAAGTGATGCGCTTCGACTTTAATCAACACAGACATCCGTATCTGCCTATGTTAATGAATTCCGGAACATTTCTCTCGCCTTGCCGTAAACGAGTGCAGAAGAGAAGTGGGACAAGTTGGTTGAAGGAATGAAATATGAAATCCGTATATAATTTTTGAAGAGTGGTGTCCGCAGCCTTGAAGAGGCTGCTACAATGGCTATAAATGTTGACAGCACGATACTCGGAGCGACCAATTTCAATTTCAAGAGATATCAAGCCAAGCACCGACGCCGATGGAAATCATAAATTTCGAAAAGGGGAACTTTTAAGTATCACACAGAGAATTCAAGAGATCTTCCACTAGGAATCAAAGGGAGGATGAAATTGCAAGAAATGCATGCTTTGAATGCATAGGCCAAACTGCAGGCCTTGGAAGCATAAAAATAATAACGGCGGATTCTGTTTGAGAACGAACAATACTCAGATAAATTATAGCAAGGAGGGAGAAATTAATTCGAAAAACTGATACGTCCTACAATAAACGAATGTTCCACTCAAGTAGGGCCTTAGGTTATGATTTATACGAAAGTACTACCTGAAGAAGTGAAGCAGCTGAGATAAGATGCTGAAGACATAGGACACGTGTACAAATTTGCTTCAAAGAAAGACGTTGCGATTAATAGTGACGGCAGTCGAGACTTTCTTGGGAAGTCTGAACCAGAGAAGAAAGTAACTTGGGATTATTCTGTAATTAAACAAACTCAGCCATGGGTATTAATAGTGAAACAACGGTAGTTGGAGATGTTATCCCATTTGAAAGTCTTATAGTTCCGAAATGTAGATTAAATGGGACACCTGTGAGAGCCATAAAAGACAATGAGTGTAACACCAATGTCGTATCAAAGCCCTTTGTTGGAAAAAAACCAGAAAAGCTCCATATTGAGAAGAAGCTTGTAATCGGGAAACATTCCAACAAGGATACGACAAAGAAGGCTACGGCAGTCGTCTTAAAAGGAGAAATGAGAATCTCTTCCCATTTGTATAATTCGAATTGGGTATTTTCCTACTGTCGCTATGATATACTCCTAGGAATTCCATAGGAAGTTGATAACAATCCTAAGATTGAAAACGAATCAAGGGTTGTAACTATTTACAAGAATGAACTTCCTGTACAGTATGATGTTGAGTCAGATGTTCAAGAAAATGTTCAAGTGAATACCATGGTAGTGAAGCAATTTAAACGGTTACTACGAAAACAAGAATATCAAGATGATGTCAAAATATATCAAGTGATGAAAGTCAATTCGATTAATAGCAAGAAGACAAGGAGGAGTTGTTTCAAGTGAAAAATCAGAAGTTAAAGCATATTTTTTACAAATATGAAATGGTATTTGCAAATCATTTACGAAACGGATTACTAATCAGAAGAGTTGTAGATCATTCCATACACAATTCAACAGCTGAATTACACATAGACCCTTATTTCAATTGTCTCCTGCAGAGTTGGAAGCCGCGAAGGAATATATTGAAGAATTATTGGAGAATGGAAAAATAAGACCGAGCAAGACGCCCTGTGGTGCGTCTTTGTTCTTTTCGAAAAAGCGTGATAAGCCTATGAGGGGGTGGTTGATTATCGAGCCTTAAATCGGATCACAAAGAAAAACAAGACACCATTTTCGAGATCAGATGAGATGTTCGACAGACTGGGAAGCTCCAAGGTATTTTCACATATAATGAAATAAGCTAAACCTGCTTTATTGAACGCCGTCGATATACCATTCATTGGTATTGAAGAAGTAATTGGCAGTTGCGAAGAAGATCAATTTTTCGGATCAATTTTGATGGCCTTAAGAAATAATTAGCCAAAAGACGATGTAAAGAAAAAGCAGCTTGAAATTTTGCTGCCAAGTTGCAGTCATAAGCAAAAGAAACAATTTTATCATGAGAAGTTTTTCATTCCACACAAGTCAGTACCAACGATATTGGAATTAGCACATGATTAGAAGATAGCAGGACACTTCCGCTTTGCTAAAACAATGTCAATTCCTTACAAATATCACTGGAGACATAATAGTAGAGATGACAAGATATATATAGAAGGATGCTCACAATATCTACAAGATCATGATGATTGAATTGAAAAAATGACCTCATCCACACCTTTACAAATTCCGAAGAGATGATGGTGATCTGTTCCGGCTGATTTCATTGAAAGCCTGCCGAAAACAAGTAATTTGTATGATGCTATTACTACGTTTTTGTAACACTTATCAATAATGGTTAGTTTTGTGCCTTGTAAAACCACCGATACTGCAGTAGATTGTGCCAACTCCTTCTTTAGAAACATATTTCCGTATCATGTTATACCGCACGGGATCGTTTCCGATCGTGATCCAAATGTTTCATCAAAAATATGGTGGATATTGACGGTTATATGCGGAATAAAGCTACAGATAACTTCAAGCAGACATCCTCAGACGGATGATGCCTCTGAATTCATGAAAAGGGTGGTGGATAATCACTTACGTTGCTAGTGTAACTATCATTAGAAAGACTGGGATGAATTATTACCTGCTGCATAGTTTGCATATAATTCTTTACCTAGTGAAGATTCAGGGATAAACCCTTTTTAATTAGATGTAGAAAGGAATCCGAAGTCTTCATTGTATATAATAAGTGGAGCTGAAGTTCTTATTGAGCGTGTGGAAGAGTCTAAGTTGAGATTGAAGTGTTCAATTTATGTTGCATAGTTTTCGCATGACGTCGCTAAGGCTCGACAGAGTACCCAAAGTGCATGTCAATATGAGCCCCAACTTATCAAATTGGAGATAAGGTATGGAGCGAAACGTTTTTATGGATGGATGCATATGAAAGATCACAAACATCAGAAAAATTGTAATCTAGAAGATTTGGACCATTCCTGGTTTTGAAGTTAATTGGTGTAAAAGTGGTGAAGTTGGATCTGAAAAATCATGTCAAGAATCATCCTGTGGTTCATGTATGCCATACACGGCCATATTTAGATCAGCCTATTGATATTGAAACACCCGTTCTGAAAAGACCAGATCCAGTTTCAAGAATTGGTGGAGGGGAGAATGAAGTTGAAAATATTTTAAAATATAGGTTGCGGGGAAGAGGATATCAATGGCTGCCATTTAAAAAGGCAAATATACACATGAAGTGGAGTGGCAGCCTTCGAAAGATGTTAAAGATACAGATTGAACTTTGATTTCCGTTTTACTAGATGGAGTCAATGGAGATTCCTGTGGTACATTACTTGCAGCCAAAAAATTCAACATGTCTAAATTTGCTATTCCAAAGTTCAAATTCTTCCCATCTTAGTTTTCAATCACAGATTCGGCCGAAATTGTTAGTATTGCGAAACATTTCTGCGGTATTCATATTTCCGGTAAGAATAACTGTATATTGCGATATACTGAAGGTTTGTAAGTATGCAAGATGCTTTCAAGGAGCTCTCTAGAATAACGGTAATGGAATTTGTTCTTTTACTATTAGAAACGTACCTTCTGTTTAGAATAGATTGGATATCTATCTCATTACTAATGACAGTCATTAGTTATTTGGTTACCACCTTGGGTACCGCAACTATTTTCCGTCAATAATATCAATACTTATTTAATGAGACCACACAAACATTGCACAGTACACAAATGTTGTGAATTAAATTATCCACTATTATTTAAGTATTGTCCTCAATACGAAGGTAAAATTGTTAAAAGTTGGACAACTCACTTTTAGTTCAATTTTTTTGAGGTACAGCTCTTTTATAATGTGTTCTGTTACATTCATTCTTAACATTTCCTTTGCATGACTTCAACCTTTTTCAATTTTAATTCCTTTGCTTGTTAAAATATGATTATGCCCTAAGGGTACTCTTCACCATTTTTACTATTTTAGCTTTGTCTTTTGTCTTGCCATTCGGTTCGTCCTCTACCTCCCTTATTCTTCTTTTATATTATTGATATTTTTTGTTCCACTTTAACTATTCTAAGTATGCATGTAAAATTTCAGCATTAATTGGATTATGTTTTTCAAAAAGGTCATAAATAAATATCTTGCGGTCGCTTAATTCACAGATGGAGTTCACTAATTATTGGATTCTTATTTTCCAAAAAGATCTTAAATATCTGGCGGGCGCTTAATTCACTGATGGAGTTCAATAATGAT
>JAULBU010040507.1:0-14548 GCA_032358235.1 Odonthalia washingtoniensis | reverse complement strand
GTTGAGAGAGTTTCACGATCACGTGTAGTCCCGACACCCGATCCACGCACTCTAGAGAAAATTCAACAAGCCATACGTCCAGTAACGGACGAAGAATTGACTCCGAAGTCATTCCCAACTCCTAAGGAGGACAACAACCGGGAAGTGTCCCATTTAACAAACAGGGCTAAGGACGGTAAAGAAAACCATAACGTCCTTAACGGCGACCTTGACCGCGAAGAGGAGAATAACATTAGTTCCAAAAACATGGAAGAGGATAACAGCAACTTGGAACAAACCGAGGATGACCGGAACCGGCGCGGGGAAACAGACCCACACTATGAGATAGTGAACAAAGACCAACCGTCGGCAGAAACAGAATAATACGTCATCAAACGGATAGTGGATCACGGCATCAACACCGACAACAACTTACCGAGTGCGGTGGTATTGCTACACATCGGCTGAAGATACCTGGGAACCCATCAGGCACCTCCCGAGGAACGAATTAGTGAGCTACTATAAAATGAAGAAAATTGAGTTGTTGGCCGATATCAACAACTCAATCGCAGGATAGAATCGGCTTAAATAATCACCAAAACTGGTGATCAGAACCTAGAAAAAAATAAAACGATGAAAAGTACAAAAAAATACAAAAAACAAGTTAAAAACCGGCAAGGCACCTAGATTCTTGTGTTTGTATGACAGTAGCGCCATCAAATATGTTCCAATGTCATCCACATCGGTAATGTCAACGTTATTGTTTAGAGACTCAAATAGAGATACACGAGTAACGAAAATAAATTTTGCTACACGTGTGCCCAAAGTCGAATGTGAAAACGTAAAAAAGCTGGCAGGGAAGTGTTGTTTGGACAATAGGTCCATCGTGGACGATACAATGGTATTCACACCTGTGAAATACAGGTTATGGCACTACTGATGGGGGAAAAAATGAAAAAGTAAAAATATGAAAAAGTAAAAAAAACCTGGCAGGAAAGTGATGTTTGGACTGTGGCTCTATCGGGATGATACAGTGGTATCCACACCTTCAATATACAGGTTATTTCACTCCAAAAAAAATTCAAAAAAAAAGTGAAAAATCAAAAAAATCAAAAAAAATGCCGGTATGGAAATTGGACCTGGATTTCAGTGTCGATTGGACAATAACACCATCGTAGATGTTACAATGTCATTCATATTTGTATATAGACGTTATTGTTTAGGTGCTCACCCGCGAATACACGTGTAACAAAAATATATTTTGCTCCACGTGTATGACATATTGCGAACGGCATATAACTCGCCGCATGGCTCCAAAATGACAACAACGGTGACAATACCGGACGAACAAACCACCCTCAACGGACGCAGACCCCAAACCAACATAAAATATCCCACCCATAAGGGGGGAGTGGCGACTCGCGACTTTGCGGCGCTTTCAACATTCAACCTAACAGATGCAATTTTCTGTAACAGTCAACACTACACTAGTGGTCGTCTCCTCAACACTACGAACTGAATCACCTAATCCTGGTTCAGCACAAAAAACTTACTGCTACTTCATAATCGTCGGAACAATACACCTCCCGAACAAGTGGCAGCATAATACGCAAAACGGATAAATTTATCTGGCTATGAATCAACAAAAACACTGAACACCAAACTCTAAAAGAGGTAGCCGAATAGCTGACAAGAATTAAACACGTGGTGAAAACAAACAAACAAGATCAAATCTAAGAGAGGCGACCGCGGATATAACCGCGTAACTCAACCCAACTACCTGTGAGGTAACGATCGTCAACTCCGGCCTCATGGAGTAACTGCCTGACCACTCCAGTATCATAGTCGGTACCAACACTCCCGGGCGCTGGAGGTGGATTAGAAACAACTGCAGAAACAGGACCACGAGCCCCGGATGGTTCCCCATACGAGTAAAGAGAACGCTCATATTCCTCCATCTCGGCATCGTCATTATCCCAACAACCAGCACCGCTCGACTGGACACGTTCATCACCATCATCACAGTTATTTCCGGCAGAAGTACCTACCCAACCATCTGGGACAGTGTCGAAGTCGAAACCCAACGGGTGACCCTCAGGAATCGGCGCACGCTGCCTAGCAGAAAATCGCCTCACTTCCGCTTCACCAATAGCATGACCAGCGAAGGGATCGTAGTACAACCAGTCAGCCCCGGGACCAATACGCCCAGGTAAATTATCTTCTTTCTTCTCCCCATGTGCACGCCACATAGGCGACAGTGGTGAAAATGAAGACCAAGGTACTTGTCCACATTTTCTTGATTTCCAAGAATGGGTACGAGGTCAAGTTCTCGACTGAATGCAATCGTGTGAGGATAAACGGCCCAAAGCCGTAAATTATCATATCCTTCCTGAATAAGGAATGCAGCAGTCTTAGCCACCATTTCTGTTTAATAAACAACCCACCACCCGCTATCGGGGTAGTTATTCATCTCTGACCAAATATAGGAAAAACATGGAGAAAGCTTAACAAGGCACCGTCTGGCGACCTCAACGCGATCCAGTCCTTGGTTAACTTTACCCATCCATTGTTACGCGTGTTGGGGTGGAGATTATGATGCGTAACGCATTGGTAGGTAACCGCCAAACCGTACGTCGACCAAAATCGACGTTCGTCTCTAACCTGGATCTTCCAGTATGCAGAGTTCTTGCGGAAATATCTAAATTCAGCCTTAACGGAGGGTTTCGTGAATAGTATAGCCTCATTTAAAACCATTAGTTGTCCTCGCCAGCCTTCCAACATCTCGACTGTAACCTTATCGGTATTTTCTGCATACTCTATTTCGCCTTGGGTGCGATAGAGGAATAGGTCTGCACGGATATTATCCGGAAGAAGTAGCGTAAACATCAAGAAACGGTTCAGACCAGCATGGGTCGCCTTGGCAAAATCCGTACGAATGCCAGACACGGTTCGACCGCTCCTAATCCGAAGTTATTCGTCGTAAAAACAGAATTGTCTCCGCTACGACTCGGTCTTCATCGCCGTTAACGAGATACCCCCGGGAAGAAAACCGTTATATGCGTAGCGTGGAATTATCGAGCCCCAGGACGGCTGCCTTATAGAACCACGGGGCTGCCCCCGTAAAGTGCAGGATCATCAAACGGACCGGCATCATCATAGTCTATTGGTGCAGGGTACGACTTGTTCGAAACAGTCAAGAATCTGGTCTGTCTCCTCTCCTCCTCTTGAGGTATGTTCGTCTCAACGCCCGGGACAGTGATAGGTTGTACCACCGACGTAGATATATCACGAGTTGTCATTCCACGGGTGTAAACAGGGGGCATCCCTTCGTCTGGTGCATTGTCGGTTAGTACGGTTGGAACCGGTTGATTATTTGCTCTACTCAATGTAGGTGTGACGGTCGCAGGAGAAGTCGCTTCGTTCGCGGAAGGCACACTCGCTGAAAGATGGTCGACAGACTCTGTTATCCCTGTTGATCCAAGCGGAGGAGAATTCTTACTGTCACTCATGACGTGAAGTAGAGAAAATATCACGGATAATTCCGGTCGATAACTGATGCCAAGGCAAGAATGGGTGGAAGAAGGGATAAGAAACGGATAGACCGGACTTAATTGTTTCACTGATGACTCTCACGGAGTGTTCGACTCTTGAAGAGGGGGTCATGTGGTGCAATTCGTTTTTGGACACGTGAATGTTTTACTGACTTTTGTCATATTTTTTCTTTTGTGTAGGACCACATTTTTTGGTGGCTTTTCACAATCGCCACGTGAAGTTAGGACATTGTTCTCCATTACGCTGTACCGGTGGCTCCTGCTCCGCTACCTTGCACAGTTCGCTCCCCTGCTACTCGACAGCAGGTGGAGCCTACTTAAGAGGTTTTCACGTGTGCCCCTCTTCAACTCTAACAAAGACAAGCATTTCTCAGACTTTATCTACCCCCTAACTTGCATTCTTCGCGACGACAAAGCTCTTTCGGCTCTGGCAGAACGTCCACTGCACCAGCGTTAGTCAACTCCCCCGCTTTACAAGCGTGTACAAGAACCGGTGACCGTTAGCCACGTCATCACGGGTAACCGCTCCAACTGCCTCCCTATTCTCAGAGTAGACATTGGACCATCGACAAACCGTTTCGGCGCGCATCCCCCATCCATCCGACTCACGTCGTCACACTACTACACCGGCATCTTACAAACACCAGGACGACAGCTACCTCCTTACTCAGTATCATCCTACCTCCCCTTTTATTGGTGATGTGCGCTGCCCACACGAGCTACCGTGGAATGAGGACTCCGAACACCCTTAGTGCCATTTTTCTCCCTTCCTGCCTGGAAGTGCATTGCGCTACATTAGGAATAGAGAAAAAGATATTGTTTTTATTTTTATGTTGATTACAGTCCTAAGTCGCGATATTGTATACAAGTTATATAACAATATTTACTTCGAGGATGTGGCTTGCCGTCCTTCGTTCCAGTGATATAGTTGCTTGGCAGACTGCTCCCGAGAGTGGTTGGAGGAAGAGAATATAATCCATAACTGAGAATGCGAAGGTTTTAACGAAGTTGCGCCTTTGTTGAGGGGAGGTGTGCGTGTTTTTTGTGACTCGTATAACCACTGAGAGGCACACGGATGCTCTCTGGCCCGTTGGAGAAGTGTTGTACCGCCTATTCCCTGGTTGTTTATGCTAACGCCGAAGTAGGTGCCGGTTGGTGTGGGGTTAAGGGGTAGGTGGTTGAGGTGCAGTACAGCTTGTGGGTCCTTATGGAGGGCGTAGGATTTTTGTACTGACCAGGTCATACCATTGTCTTTTGCCCATTGGGTGGAAATGTCTAATAGTGCTGACAGCGCCACTTGGTCTTTGGTGAGGAGTAGGACATCGTCCGCGAAGCAGCTGGTCAAGCCTTGGTCAGGGTGTTTGTTTGCCATTTCCAGGTATACGTACATGAACATGTTGAAGAGGGCCAGGCTTTCTGGGTTCCCCTGGGGGACACCGGCCATAGTGATGAAGGTGTTGTTGCTGATTTGATTTGTGGTTCGTAGTAGCATGGCGCAGAGGAGTCCTCGTACCATATGTGCTAGTGATGCTGGGAGTCTCTTGTGAATGATTCTGTCTAGATTGTCCCTTGGTACGAGTACGTATGCCTTGCGGAGGTCGAGGATGGCAGCTGCTGGCAGGTCTCGGTGTATTGAATTTGTGGCAAAGTCAATAGCGCATTCTGTATCGGATCCTCTTTTGAATCCCCATTTGTTGAGGTTTGCTCCACTGTGGCTTTGGGTGACCTCCATGTTGAGGGCATCCGATATTATGCGGCGGTAGGCTGATGTTAACGCAATAGGGCGGTAGTTGGCTGGATCCTTCTTGTCCCCGATATCTTTGCATATGGGAGCGAGGAGTGTGCTGCGTAATAGTCTAGGCATGTAACCAACTCTCCCGAATGCCTCCCATAAATCAAAGGTGGCCTTGGAAAATAGACGTGTGCCAACTGCGAGCATTTCCGTCCTGATATTTTCAGGTCCTGGTTCTTTTTCTGCTTTGCTCGGTTTATGGCTGCTTCGATTGATGATAGAAAAGATGAGGAGATCTGGAACGGAATCGGGTCCAGTCTGGTGGCACCCGATGGTTGCAGAGAATCGATATATTGTGTGAAAGAGTCGGGGTCGAGTTGGGGGGCTAACATCCGGTTTGGATTTGCGGAGTTGCAGCATCCGTTGCAGTGTCTGACTGTCTTGTGTTGGGTTGTCTCCTGATAGTTTGTCGGCCATCTTTGCTTGCAATTTCCGATTGTTCCGTCGGAATTGGTGCTTGATTTGTTTGTCGATGAGTGATGCTTTCGCCTTGTTTTTGATATCACCTTTTTTGAGGATGTGTGTTCGTTGTTTGACTTTCCTATCGAGTGACGAGGTCCACCCGTGGCGGAATCGTTCAGCCTGGGGACGTTTGAATTCAGCCCAGGGTGAGATTGTGACTGTGATTAGTTTGTTAGCTGTATCCTCAAGTTGTATGATGTCTGTTGCTACTTGTAGTGTAGTAATGGCTTGTGGGATGGACACGCCGTAGATTAGTCGCACGATTTTTTCGTAACGTAAGTTATTGAGTAGGGAGAGAGGAATGAAGTCCACTGTTCTTGGGTCTGAGAGGGCTAGCTTTGTAGTGATTGGGGTATGGTCTGACCAGTCCGTGAAGAGGATTACCTCGACTTGTTTCATGGTGATCCTTCGTGTGAGTATGAGGTCCACCTTGCTCTCTCCAGTGTTTGTGTGGCAGGTTGCGCTCGGAGTCTGATTATAGTCATATTGGATGTTCTTGTTCAGTCGGCTAGTGTGGTGCCTTGTTTGTTTGTGGATCGATCCCATGAAGAGTGGCTCGCATTGAGGTCTGCGAGGAGGTATACCCTTCCCCTAAGACCTTTAATAGCGAGGACTAAGAGGCGGGAGATGGATTCGGGTGGACATCGTGGTTTGATATAGGTAGCCACAAATGGCGTATTGTGGAGGGTCTTAGATATGAGTTGGTAGTTAGGTGTGGCCAAGGATGTGATGAATTTGAATGGAACTCGGTCGGAGATGATGAAACAGATAACGCCCCCTCTTCGGGCCCTGTTTCTTGTCTGTGGTTGAAGGATGGTGAATGATTGCGCATTTATGGCGCAGTCTAGTAAGTCATCTGTTGGGTCTGACCAGATTTCCGTGAGGAAAACTAGGTCGTTTGTGCGGAGGATCTCACTAACGGGGAATGTTAGCTCGTGTCGCCATCCGCGTACGTTCCAAATTGATCAGCTTCCTCGATGCGGGCCGGACTTGTGCCCGGTTTATTGTGGAAAAATCGCTCGTGGAATATCTGTTGAGGTTCGAACGACTTATGGTGGGCCACGAAGCGTGACCAATTGGCCACGTTCCCGTCACTATTCGCCACGTTGCTCGCGAGCGGGGGAGACAAGGAAATTGATCTCCATACCACTTGTTCAATCTCCATGCCACGTGTTCTTTTTGAAGATGGGATAATTACTGTACAGGACACAGTAATTCACTTTCCGTCATGCCCTGTATAATCTACCTACCGCCAACCGGAGGAGGGTAGGACGTACTTAAAGGGATTTTTCCCTCTTTGATCTTTTGATTTCAATAAAGGCCAGCAACTTCGAGACCGAATCTACACCCAAAACTTGCGTTTCGTTCACGACAACGAATCCTTTTCGGCCACGATAGTAATTCTATCTCGCTTGCGAGAGTCGTCCAACAGCACCTCACACGTTCCACTTTTGGTCCGACTCACCTTCCGTCGTGTTTTATCTACCGACTTACAAGCGTGACCAAGATCCAACCCCGACCTTCACATATCGTACCTCGCCGACCGCGGTCGTAACAAGTAATACTCACCACCCCGCTCATTTGCTGAGCGTCACCTGACAACTTCAACCCCTCCCCTTTTGGTGGAGTTCAAAGCCGATACATGCTACTGCGGGAAGAGGACCTCGAACACCCTTAGTACCGTCCTCTTTCCTTCCCTTTTTTTGGAAGTACATTGCAGTACAGGGTTATTCTTTTTCAAAAATTCGTTAAGTATTGACTCTGTGTTAAAGAATCTTGATATGAACCGTCTGTATACGTTGCATAGTCCAAGGAAGGATCGTAATTACGTCTTTGACGTTGGTGGCTTTGGTTTCCGGAGGGATTCCGTGTTTGTTCGATCTATTTCCAGTTCACCTGTTTTTATGACGTGACCGAGGTACTCGACGGTACTCGTAAGAAAATAGCACTTCTTTCTTTTCAAGGTGATACCGGCTGCTTCGAGGCAGGTTAATATTTCGTCCACATCCTTAATGTGTTCCTCCACTGACTTGGAGTATATAATAACGTCATCGAGGTATATCATACAAGTCTGCCCATTGTACTTGGTTACAATGAGGTCTAACACGCATTGAAATGTTGCGGGAGCGTTTGTGAGCCCGAATGGCATTCAGTTGTATTGATACATGCCCGCGTGGCATACGCACGCGGTCTTTGGTTTGTCAGCTGGTTTGATTGGTACTTTCCAATAGCCAAAATATATATCCAAGGTTGTGAACATCTTGGCGTCTCCAAGTGAGTCAATACACTCGTCTATACGGGGAAGTGGGTAGCTATCCTTCACGGAGGCTTGATAAAAATTACGGTGGTCAATACACAATCAGAGTTTACCGTCCTTCTTGGGCGCAAATAGGACAGGTTTTGCCCATTCAGAATAAACAGGTTCGATGTCGATGTCCGAAGTCTTTGGTCCTGCCCGATACGGTGGTGATTTGAACGGCCTTGTGCCGGGTATGAGGTCGATGGCGTGTTCGGTGACATTGATGCTCCCGAAGTTTCCGAGCCACATGGGTTCGTGCTTTGCCAACATAGACCCGATCTTGTCGTGGTGTTTCTCGAGTACTCCGAGTGGTATGTCTGTCACCTTCGTTGGCGTCTCGTCTTCGTCTGTGTCTCGGTTTGCCTACTAGTATTTCTAATTTTTGCAATACCAAAAAAGCGCTAAAAATAATTATGATTTTATTTGAAATTTTCTGATTTTTATTTTGAGCCACTCAGAATTGAGCGCTTTATTTGAAATTTTCTAATTTTTATTTTCCATCACTCAGAATTGAGCGAATAGGATCATCCTATTATGAACTACAATACGCAGACTGTCTGTGTTTGATATTGTCTGAAACAGTCTCCAATTTAGGTAGCCCAGAAATCGTTATTTCTTTTTTAAATTTTATTTGAATTATTTCCATTCCCCCAACATAATCAAATTGCCATAGTTTTTAGCAACTTTCTATTTTCAGGACTACCGCAATGTTTTATGTTTTAATTTTTTCTAGGATAATTAGATTTCACGTTGTGACATTGTGCAAAAAAATCATTTTATGAAATAAATTAGTAAAAATAATAACATCATGATATTATTACTACTAACGTATTTTTCTTAATCACATCCTTTTCCAAACGTGAATAACGAGATGTTCTCTCTACCTTTGACGGAGACAGGGACAATACCATCATTATCATCATCTCCGCGTTCCCTTCTTCGTGCTGTGTATCCAGTTTTATCGAGCAGAGGCTATATAACAGTGCTATAAAATAATATTTTATTCCGTTGGCTGCTCGAATTAGTACGGTCGATATAAAGGAAACATCTTTTTTTCATTTATTTTATTTTCTGAAAGCATCTAATTTCCTTGTGTTATAACTGTTGTTCTGACAGTTATGATTGAAATTACTTTATTCGCTTATGCGCCCTGAATCTTATCAACATGGGATGAGCCAAACTTAACTATAATCAGTGATTTTGACGTTATTGTTAGAATGGTTGGATACGGTGTGACACCATCCGTATGGTTCGTCCTTTTCCTCGAACCTTTTACGGGGTGGTAATCGCGATCGTTGAGTGTGCATCCGTTTTATTTGTCTCAAAGCGAACATGCAATACGATGCTACAGATCAGTCTGTTTTGGAATCCATCCACGTAGTTGGGTTCTGTGTGGGTGGCGCCGGCGGTGGATATATTGTAGTTACATTTGACAGCTGAGTTGTATATCTAACAGAAATAGCTACGGCTCTCTTGGCTACTTGTCTTTTTGTAGCTGATGGCGAACTTTAAAAGAAACATGACAGAATCGCGGCAACAATGAGCTCATTCTCAAATCATTGAATAGATTTGACTTTTACCTTTTTTCTCAGTCATAAAAAATTAGAAATAAGTACATATGTAAAACATTAAAACAGTTTCAATAGAAATGTGAAATTTTTAAAAATTAAAACGTGTATAATATTGAGAAAAAAGCTCTGAAAGGCTCCATTCTTGACTGGGTTTTCTTTTGCGATCATACCTTCGTGCAGGCGTCGGTGCACCATCCCCTAAACGTCAACGATCAGAAAGAACTCATATCATATCATCAGCGCGTGTTCATCTCCTACTCTTCAACTACTTCAATAATATGGAAATATTGTCAACTCCAACACCAACAACAGGTTTAACATAAATAACAAACAAGATCAAGATCAAAAACTGCACTTACAAAAACATCAACATCAAAATTCCCGTATATGATGTATTGATCCGATGTGCAGCTTGATATATATTTATGGATCTGCTCATCAGCACCAGTCCTGTCCGCACTATCTTATTATGCTTCTTTGAGATCAAAGTTGATCCTTTATTGTCATGCATGTGACACTTAAGATTACAGCTCAGTAAATTTCTGGTACGAAAGACATTTATCAGTTAGTTGCAACTCTACAAAATGAACCATCATTACATGTATATCTTTCTGTCATTAAGTACTACAGTTGATGGACACAATGTTTCAATGTTACAACAGGTGATGACGGAAGAGTTAGTAGCAGAAGTGACGTTTTAACAACTGGAAACTGCAATATGGTTTCTGGATCATATAACAATAAAATAAAGAATTAATGTTGCGTTTTGGTCGCCGATAGCTTGAAAATCTTGACTATTGGAGGGGTGACTCTCTGTTTAGGGGTGTTTAGGCGATTTGAAATATTATAATTTTTAACTGCTTTTTAGGTCACCCTTCAACCGCTTCACTTTTAATTTTTAATTTTTTCATTGTAAGGACGATTTACTAAGTGACGGCTTCAAAATAAATGTTTCAAACCAATTGGATTGAAAAATGTTTGAAACATGTCAAAAAATGCCGGCCACCCAACTTGTATCTTCAGTCCGTCGCTCACCCAATTCGTTCTCGTCGTACTCCACCTCGTATCTTTCAAGAGAGACAGTTCCTATCAAACAACATAATTACTACTCACGAACATTCAACCGCTGGTACAGATCAACCTCTTACTCCAGTACACCCAGCCACGACCTACGACATAACCACACCACCCCCACGGCTATGGAGTGAAACTATCAGCACTTCAACCTTTAAACCATTCTCAAGCTCTACCACAACCGCCTTTACCTCCGTCACAATCCTCACTTGGCGTTACGATTTACTCGTCTCAATTGTTGAAAGATGTCCATCATCTATCCCACTAAATGTCATCACTATTCTCGACTTTAATGTACATGTCATGATACACAATCAAATTCTCCAGATAAAATTCCATTTTCATCATCTTCATCATCTTCTCCTTCAACTTCTACATCTTTTAATCCAAATCAACAACAACAGCATAATACAGCAGATCATCCATTACGTTTTCTACATTTCATTTCTCTGAATAATGCTTCTGATAATTGTTATAATTCTGCATTTCAAGCTTTATCGAAAGCCCCTTGTCTTGTTCTCCCTCCAGACATCCCTTACCTACCGTCATCTCATAATTCTCAAACATTATCTCAGCGTAACAGCGATGTGATACATCAGCACCATCAACAAAGAGATCAAAGGAAAAGATTATGATTGATGAGATGATCTGAACCTAATACAGAAACTGTATCAGAATCTACTCAACAACCTTCATTATCTGATACTAACAAACCATCATATGTAAATCTCCCTTCATATCCTGTTTCTGAACGCCTCCAAATTAACCTGCTCTTAGGCAACGTCCTAATCGTAATCATAATGAAATCATGTAATCTAATACTAATAATGATAATAGTAATGATAATAATGATAGAAACAAGAACAAGAACAATAATAATACCAATCAATTAGCCGTTTCAAAATGTGTTACATTAGGCATAGAATCTGCAAGAACATTACCACAGTCATCACGTGCTGCTTATGCTGCTTTAATGGAACCATTATATAATATTACACATACCAAACATTCAGGTATTCGATTTTCTAGAAATTCCCAACAAAACAATATCAAGACAAAATCGAACATAAACAGCACGAATGTGAACGTGCGTTCAAGTAGTGAAGCGGAGATTGAAACAACAGGAAATAAAACAACAATAGAAGATTGTTTAGAAGATACAATATATGAAAATGTTTGTATCCCTACTGCACCTGCTAAAGGAAGATTACATCGACAAGTTGCAATTGAATTACTGTCTGTATCTGGGTCAACGAGTGGAAGTGTAAAGGTGGAAGATGTAGCTAATTCACAGGGAAATGATGGTGATGACGATCAGTTGGAAGGAATGACTACATTCGTTGTTAATAATAACAAGGATTGTGAAGATGAAATTCTAAAAAATGGTTCAGTATCATGTAATGTAGCTTTGTCATCACTTAATAATCGTAGTTGTATCGCACAATCAAAAATATCAACAACGGTACTACCTATAAATTTAGATTTATCGAATCATAATTATAAGAAGAAAAGGTCATCCATTTCTAGAGCTGCAGTATTACATAAACGACGTGCTGCATTTTCATACATAGTATTAAATTCAAAAACTCCCGTATTCGCTATAACTGCTCGTGATGGTTCAAGACAATATGCATATATTGTCTTGAACCATTACTAATAAAGGATGTCCTCTTTGAGAACATCCTTTATTGATATCAACATTTCTTTCACCCGTCTTTTTATATTTGTTAAAATAAATGAGTTATTTGGTTTCGCAAATAGTTGGCCACTACATACATTGAATAGAATATGCATTTCCTTCTCTCAGTCTCATTCACATGGAATGAGGAGTGCTAAATTCATTTTTGTTCCTATTTTACAATGACGATTTTATTGAGTTAGTACCAATTTAAAGACCTACTAACAAAATTAAATTTATTAAGGACACAATGTTTAAACTAAATTCATAATAGGCAAATTCGTTTGCGTCGTTGCATTCTTTTCAAAAAGAAAATAGAACAAAAATTAAATATTTCCCACTTAAATTTGTACAGTACAGTTCTAATAAAAATTCCAATCGTTATTATTTCAAATATAAAAAGCACCTTAATCAAAGTAGGGTGAAGGCACTATTTGAATTAGAAGTATTATGGATAACGAGACACTGTTGATTATAACAAATTCCATACGGGGGATGTTGGAAGGGAAAACTACAGAAATGTTGACATGGTATTTCCCTTCGTTGCAGGTTTCAGAGATAATACTACAGGATTTCAAGACGAAGCACCACTCACAGAGATAACTACTATTTACTCAGATATTACGTTATCCCTACTATATGATCACAAAAGAGATGGATGGTCACAATACGAAATCATGAACATTGGTACAAAAATAAGGCATATGAAAGAACTAATTATATCTAAATTTAGCCTCCATTGTGACTATGTATATATACATTGAAGTTTCATCTTCTCGATCATATTGTAGAAGATATTCAAGAAATGGGTAACATGGCTATGCTGGATGCCTCTCCATATGAACATTTTAATGTGTTTATAAAAAAGTCTTGCAGGTCGACTTTGAAACGTATTGCAACAAGTATGGATAAAACTGTAACCAACATGGTTCCAAGATTGCCGAAAATCAGACACAGTTATGATCCGAAACGACACATTAAATATGAACAATCACCAACCATTCCGAACTAGCAACCTAATCTCGCCCGGGGACGGAGAATCCCTAGCATGGAAACAATTCCATTCTTTGATAACAGAAGATGTATCCACCATAGAATTCACATTGAAAAAGTTACAAACTTTTTTTAAATGTTTACCAACCGATGTCCTCAGAGTTTTCATTTCTCTTTTTAGAAATATTGTTGGGAAGTCACAGCAGTTGCCATCGCATACGTACATCTCATTGTAATTAGTCAAATCTGGTTTCATATACGGGGGTTATACTCCGACACTAAATAACTACGATGAAAGCGAAAATTTCTTCAGGTACAACCCTGTTCGTCTCAATGATCAACAGAAACAGAGGGTGTTCTCCGCTACAGAATTTGGATCTTAAAAGAAGAAACGAAATAGTTTCGTATTAAGCAATGGTTCTGAAAACTGTAACGAACAATTCAATTTTGCAAAAGTTTTACTACTATTCCATCTAGAATTACCGGGGACAAACTTTGTTGTTGGACAATATGCATTTGTGCAGTATTTGGAATGTACTAAACCATTGAACGGCGTTGAAGACAAGTTGAATTGTGTGTGTACTCGATGGGCCACTGAAGATGAAATCGATTATACCTTGAAATATATTGAAGAAAATCATAATGAAGAAGTTATTGAAACTGGAGAATGGTTCAACATGAGACCATTCAACACAATAGCCTCATTAATCCACGTATTATGCTCCAATTTTTAAAGTGCACTATTTACTGAACAACTACCCTGGCCATACCATCGTTTCTATATGAACAGTTTATACAGACAAACAACTGGATTAACAAATGAAAATGCAACATGTTAGATGTAAACGCGAAGAAAATACAATTTTTATATCCAACAAAACACAAGAATCCAGTAACAATGAATTATTTCATCCATTACATATACCAAAATAAATGAAAACATAAAAAGAAATAATGCTGCAAGTCATGTGTCCTATTATCCTATTGGATACTAAGAAAAAATATTAACCTCATTACTATATGCCTTCCCAAGCTTCTTCACTTCTGTCTAGTTGTTAACTGTCTCGGCTAAGTAGCAATCGTGAATAATGCAGAAATCTTTTCCAATGTAAAGTTCAAACCATTCCGCTCAAACGGCAATAAAATGGC
>JAULBU010040496.1:0-14551 GCA_032358235.1 Odonthalia washingtoniensis | reverse complement strand
GATCCCCTTTGAAAAAATGTGTGGGGTTCATAGGCTGCACCAAAATAGAGATATGCAGACCAGGAGGTTCAGGTGCCAATCAACGAGCATTTTACTCGGCTCATAAGCGTTTTAAATGTCTTATTTATCAGACAGTGATGACGCCAGGTGGCCTCATCTTCCACATTTATGGACGAAGACAATATCTCACACTAAACCGTCAAAAAGTGGGATGGATACCATATTAAAACAATCAATATCTATTAATGGGCAGCAGTATTATATATATGGAGATGATACCTGTGTGTTGCATCCATGGCTTTGAGTGGTATTTAGCAGAGAATTCGAGACCCCCGCTCAACTTCTACATGAAAAGGCCATGAGTACAGTTCGTGTCTCCGTCGAGAATTCATACTAAGACATGAAACGGATGTGGGCATCTCAGGATTATAAAAGAAACTTCCAATTCTATTCTGGGCCAATTGCACTTATGTGCACATAATAAGCCTTACTTTGGAACTTAAAAGTTTGTTTGGGTCATAGTGGACAAGTTCAAATGAACTTTGACGTAGTTCCACCTACATTAGACCATTATTTACAAACAAACATTGCAGACTAATTTACATATTAATCAATTGAGCAAATTAGTCTCGTGTTTTATTTATAATTTGTAGTTCATTTACTTTGAATTATTATCCGATCTATTATTCAATTCTTTTATTAACGCCAATAATAACCCAGGAATTTCCTTTTGTTCATTCATAGACGTTTTATGTTCCTCTGAATCCAGTGCATGTCGACGTTCTGATAATTCATAACGTTTTTCTTCTAAGAAAAGACGACATTCATTGAATTCGTGATCAGTACGAAACCGTTCGTTCATACTTTTCTCAACCTTTCGCTCAAATGTCATTCTGTCTTCATCAAGTTTTAATCGTTTCGCGTCACAATCAGCGATGCACTTAATCTGATCATTCCAATAACTGCCGATCAACTTCATCAGAATCGAATCTTTTTCACTCCGACGCAGAATCAGCTATTGAATTGTTTGAAGATGGTGTTGTCATTTCTGTCTCATTTTTACTTCAAATACCAGCTACAGCTATATTTATAATATCCTCGCCAGCATCTTTCAACCTTCCATCCATTGTAGTCCGTTATTCCCTTTCATTCCTTTCTTCCTCCTACCTTTCATCAACTGCCGATAATGCATCGTCCAAAAATTCCTCCCGCTCTCCCCGGATTTCGGAAATATCAGAAGCCTACTGATTTTCTCTCCCTCAGATGCGATGGTCAGAAACTATTTTTTTATACCTATCTTTCAACGATTTCCATGTAGGTTTCGTTGTAGTTACCCATATTTCCTCTGGTAATTGTGGGATGAATCGTTTCAAGACATCTTCAAAATGATTCTGAGGTTCCCCATGTTGAGCGAGATGAGCCTGAACATATACAACACTCTTTAATAAAACGATATCCATGCTGCACAGAAATGTACTCGCTTCTTCCTTATTGAACTGCTCAGTTCCAACGTCGTCATCATTCTTCCGTCTGCAGAACGTTCAACATTCGCTGATTCACTTTCCATATCTGTTATTTCAGTCGTTATACTACCCTCTTCCATCTTTTGTACTTGAAATATTCCGAGTATTGAAGGAAAAGGGGAGGTGAGTGGGTGTACTTGGGGCGGAGGTATGATAGGTGGGTAGCTGTACTTAGAGGAGTAGGGAGTGGATGCGGTGTGATGATTTCCAGTGGAAGCGGAGGATAGGAGTGTTAATTCTTAAGAGGATTGGGGAGTAGAAGTGGCTTGATCTTTAATCAAGTCAAGCAGGTGAGTTGGAAGCGGAGGGGTTTTTAAGCGTCCTTTGGGGCGGTGGGAGGGGAAACGAGTAGCCGTACTAAGAGGAGGAGGGAGAGGACGCGGCTTTTTGTTACCTAAAGAAAGGTGAGGAGAAACTAGTTAAATTTCTCAAAGGAGTAGGGCCGAGGTATAGTGGTGCATGACGGTCGAATTGTTTGCTTCATGTTTGTTTTCGAAAACACGAAAAAAAATTATAAAAAAAAGAAAGACATCGATTTGTATTGACTCTTCTAAGTCATCTCGACTTCATTAACTTTCAATTTAAGACGTGAAATGAGAAGAACATTTTCTCATTTTTCACTTAGAAATTACAGGTGTACGACCTGTCACCACATTTGCAAGTCATTTTTGATAATTCACTAAACAATAACTCTCTAATTTCCAATTTTATTATGATTTTGTTTTGTAATTATAATTTTTTTTTTAAAATATAATGTTTTAAAAAACTTTTTTTAAAAAATAAAGACGTTCCCATAAGAAGGTTCCATTTACGGCCCGTTGTGGCTCACTTCATGTAACCTTCAGGCCATCAATAAAGTTTACCAAAATTTAAATGTGTGCCGCAACCGTCTTCTCTGTACCCATATTTCTACATCGACACAATCATCCAAACACTCACCTGCCACAACTTGAACTCGGTTTCACTTTGTATGATACTTGAAACCTCGACCTCCGCAACGCAACGCAACGGAACAAAAAGAAAATGTACCGATTTATTTATGCCTCTCTCGCTTGCTCTCTCTCTCTCTCTCTCTACCACTTTCTTCAAGATGACTTTCAATTACTTCCCCAACGATCCTTTTTCAGCCAAATCACGCCTTTCAGACTCAGAGGTAAAACTTTAAAGGGTTGTGGATTAACAATGAAAAAGATATTTCGCTCAGCGGTTGGATGGAGAAGGTCACAATTACTTTTGAATGCGTTACAAAATCTAGATCTGTCAGTTACACATTGAACAAAACGGTGTCGCTGAAATCAAGTTGTTTCCATCTGTCTGTTCAAACAGAGTGATGTAAGCTCATCGCAGCCATGTCAAATTCGTTCACCATCAAAACCATCGCACCACCGTCACTTCCACTACTTAAAGCTTCCTCCACCCACCCCCCGTCTCTTCTCACATAATTATCTTCCTTTTCCAACAAGTTCTTCTCTCTGCCTCTTCACATATCCTTCCTAATGACGTCTTCAACTTCTTCCCCCCCTCTCCCTTCGTCATTATCTCCAGATTCAGTCCATTCTTCCACAACGCCACCAGCTCCCCCGCCGCCTCCACGAGCGCCGCGTACACTTCAATTTGATAATAACCATCGAACTACACCACCCCCACCTCCTTCGACCTGCCCATCTACTCCAAAACCAAACTCTCCTCACCGTAGCCGTTTTCCATCTATTCTTCCTCCTGTTGCAGCAAATGCTTCCAATTCTCCTTCTCCATCTACTCCTTCATCCATTCCATCAATAATCCCCTCAATTCGTTCTCATCACGCTGGGGAAGGAGAGCCTGCCCCTTGGAATTTACGAGATGGTTTCGTAATTCCCACTCTCTCTCATTCTCTTACTCTCTCAGCGCATCTGGCTGCACACTCTGTCGATGACCGAATCATTAGTTTCCGATTTGTGACCAGCTCAGACGCTGAGGTTACTCTTCATCGTTCACGTTTATTTTTTGTATCTGGGCCCTTGTCTGTTCTCGTCAATCGCCCTTTTACCGATCTCAATGAAGGTTATATTACTCTATCACCGAAGGACAAGCCACAAGCGTTTCGCCACATACGTCATTTCTTATACGGTTTGCCTCTTGATCTGGTAAGTTCTGATACGTCTCTCATTATTGATACAATAATGTTCTTCGAATCACTGTACATTTTACAAAAAGCTAACACACATTTTTACATTATTTTCATGAAATCAGACTAAGATTACTCTTCCTCAAGTCATTGACCTTGCCTTAACCGCCAATCGCTGGCAGCTGGACGATCTCTTCCATCCAGTTTGTATTCACATATGTCGTAACAAACTCCCAGATCCGGTGTCACTACAATCATCAGCACAGCTATTGACAATTGAGAATACGAACGAACGCTTACGTACACACGTGCGAGAACAACTTGCAATATACTTATCTCATTCTCTCCAGACCACGTTCCCCAACGCACCTTCAGCTGCATCTACCGCATTACTGCAGACTTATCATGATGTAAATGACTTGGCCACCACACTAACTTTAGCATCACGTCAAGCACCTTTTCTTCCACTGTTACATGGGGTCATCGCATCTTTGGAAACCCGTCTTGACGATTACAGACTCGGTACGTATATCAAAGCTCTTCCTGTATCATCAGCTGGTGTCAGTCGCTTACTTTCATGCGATGCTGCTACTGCTCGTTGGCCTGCTCGTGCTGTTCGAATCGCTGCGTCTATCGCTACGGCTGCAGCTGAAGATGTTAGTCGTGCCGCTTTATCTTTACGGGTTGGTGCACCTTCGTCTGTTGTTATTTCTGGGGCGTCGTTTTCGTTGTCAGCCGTACGTGATGCGAGTGGAATGGGCGTGTCTGTGGATCTGGGCAATGGATCGGATACTTCTGTTTGTAACAATTGGCGCTTCTCACGAATCAGTATCCGAGGTGCTGAATGTTCTTGTTTACGTGGGGGTGTTATAAATGGTGGGGGAGATGTAATTCTTGAGCCTGAGAATGATAAAGTTTCAATATCTGGCGTGGTGAGATTTCATGGTGAAGATATTGATCTTTGGATTAAAGACCATGGAACGTGTGGGGAAATGAGTCTTGCAGTAGAGGTTGAATTGCTCAAGGGCCGTGCAGCAGTGTTTGTTCGAGGCAGGGACTCTGATGTGGGGGTTGATTTGAATCGAGGTTCGAATATGAGATCACCGGATACTCCCTCCTCGAAGGAGTACATTGATGGTCAAGATGTCAATGAAGGACCTGCTCTAACTTCAAGAACAGACGGAAGGTGTGACTCTGGTGACACTACAGGGTCAATGCCCGTCTCTGGAGATAGAGATGGACGATCTGGAAATTCCAGTGCTGTGTGGTATCTCTAGAACGTGAATGAAAATGTTTATTTCTGCTTGTGTAGACTCTTTGCTTTGTACTACTTCTTTTTGTGGGGGGTAGAGGGGGAGGTTGTCTCTTTTTGCTTCCGTTTCTGAAATGAAAGTAGATTACCCAAAATTTGCTGAGGTCGGACGCCTCGTGGTTTATATTTACGAACAAATATTATCTGTAGGTAAAAATTTTTTATCTCGTTGGTCTCTCAATGTGAACCTTCCCTTCCCATGTTTAGCGATCTTTAGCCCTAGCGTTTCATCTTCATTTGTTTATCGAAATAAGTTCGTTTGTGTATTGTCGCCATGGAATACAACATGCCACTTGAGATCAACCGTTTTAAGCACTCTCATCCTTGAAGTGGAACGTGTAATACAAATAAGTCTGTACCTCTTCGCGATAGAGAGAAACGGGAAAGGGGAAAGCGAAGAAGAAGAATAACAGTCCGCTTCCTCGTAAACGGAAAGGACAGTAATTTTCGCATCCTGTGATTATGTGGCAGGCTATAAGAAAAATCGTTCGATTGGTCATGGTTGTGTCCATCTCCTTTGAGACCGTTGCCAAACATGCAGCTCTGATGGTCGTGTTTCACTCCAAATTTGAGATCTTCTTCTTTTCAACCTCTCTGCAATCCTCTCATATACAACCGTTCACGTATTATTATCAGTATTTAGTCGATTAACCTCCTTTTCCTCCATTCCTGGTGTGTAAATGACAACTTTTCTCAAATTCCGTTCGAAAATTGAAATGCAGAACTACGCGCCCCCTTTCAACATTCCGATACAGTCGCCTACAAATTAGTGTCAAATAATTCCACTTGTGGTGTTCAATTGCAACTTAAGCCTCGTCCGATCCTTCTGTTAATGCTGGCAGTTGCTGAGTCAAGTGAAGGGGAAGAAATAAAAAAGACCGTTGGTTACAAGTTCTCGCCATGATTTCAAATTCATGTATGTCCAGAAAGAGAATATGCGTATCATTCTTAAGGCTTACCTTTCAAACAAATAATATTCCTCTCTCATCATAACAACGTCTGTTCTTCCCTTTTATCTTTCTCCGTGACTTCAACGATAATTCTATTTTGACTTGGAACAATATTCAACTCAGTGAGAAAGTATCGAACTGGTAAGCAAAGAGAAAACTTTCATGCATCCTTCTTTGAGTTCTTCATCCATTGCGGTGTTTGCAACTCTCGCCATTTTTGTCTCAAATGCTCACGGACAATGTCTCTTCAACACAACACACTGTCAATGTCTTGTTTCGACTGTACCGAGTATATGTTCCCGACACCAATCGGGTAAAGGTGAAAGTGCTATTTGCATTGCTGATCATTGCGATGATCTTACGTACCGATGTGACTGCACAGGCAACTTCATCTGTCCATTGACGATATGTAAACCTCAATGGCAACCTGTAGGACCGAGCCCAATTACCATCGGTGATGTTTATCAATGTGAAAAACGTCTTTATCAATTTATTCCATCATCATCACCATCACATGGTGCTAGTGATCTCATCAATGACCAGAAACATCTCGAAGCACAATGTATTGACAATCCTGGTGTGGAACAACTACCTTATCCATCCCAAACCCCGACGCAAACTCCGTCAGCAAGTTTTTCAGTAACCTCAACATCAACTGTATCCATGACACCATCATCAACAATGTCAGCAACACCAACAACATCAATGAAACCATCATCAACAATGTCAAAGGCACCAACAACATCAATGAAAACATCGCCATCCTCAACTGTGTCATCATCTCACTCCGGCAGTTATTCTCCATCGCCATCTTCGACTAATTCTGCTTCCTCTTCGGTTAGTAGATCATCAACAATATCAGCAACACCAACAACATCAATGAAACCATCATCAACAATGTCAAAGGCACCAACAATATCAATGAAACCATCGCCATCCTCAACTGTGTCATCATCTCACTCCGGCAGTTATTCTCCATCGCCATCTTCAACTAATTCTGCTTCCTCTTCGGTCAGCAGATCGCCATCACCTTCTATGAATATTTCTCCGACATCAACATCTACATTCATACCATCTGCAAGCAAGTCAAATACTCCGTCAGGAAGTTTTTCATATACACCTTACCCAAGCTTGTCAACAACTCCATCAAACAGCGTATCTCCAAGTCATTCGGTAATCATTTCCGTATCACCATCACCGACAGCGTCCCCTTCTATTTCTTCTAGTGCAACAGCATCGACATCTCTCATCTCGTCACCAACACATTCACCAACTCCTTCTTCAACTTGGTCGTCATCCCCCTCTGCGAGTCTATCTATGACTCCTTCAACAAGCCATTCCCAGTCTCCTTCAGCTAGTGCTTCACAGGCTCTATCGGTATCAGTTTCAGCTTCTAAGACACCATCACCAAGTTTAGAATTACGCTCCCCTGAAGCAAAACCAAGTTTGGGCTTGGGACCATCCCCTGGAATGGAGATTGATGAAGAAAAAGATGATCCTTCTCCATTAGAACCAATTTCAAGGCTTTGCAATGTGATCAGAGGAGTATGCTGTGATAAAAGCTGTGCCATTTGTGCCAAAGAGAATTGCGGTCTAAACAAAGATGGATTTTTCAGCTTATCAACAGCAAAGAAATGTTGCTCAAATTATATTTATCCTCTAAACAACAACTGCGCTAATGATGAACCACCATGTGTGCTTCCTTCTTTTACGCCCGCACTATCAACAACACCAACACTGGGGCCAATTTGCAATGAAGCGAAAGGAATTTGCTGTAAACGCGGTTGCCCATCATGTGGTGAAATTGGGTGCGGTAATGATGTCTTTGGGCAACCTGATCAAACCACAGCAGATAACTGCTGTTTGAAAAATATCAAAGCGCAAAAACGTATTTGTAACGGTTTATTGGCTGAACTACCATGCATTTTATCAGATAATAGCCCAAATCCGACCCCTACCACTGTCCCTTCTTTTGGGCAATTATGTAACCAAGGTGCCGGTGTTTGTTGCAATAGCTCCTGTGTTGTATGCGCCGCACAAAACTGTGGGAATGATGAATTCGGAAAATACCAAGCTATAATTGCCGAGAACTGCTGTTCTGAACATATCATTCCATCTGGTCGCATATGTGGCCTTAATGACCCTCCTTGTATGATCCCAGTTTCAGTTTGAAGTTCCCCTTTGAACAGAATTCTGGATTTTTAAGGAAATCCTACCACATATACTGCAATCGTTATACCTAGTTGTTTTTAAACAACTTTTAAAATACGGACCCAATAGAGCATAATATTTTATATTATATATATATATACTCTTATATTATAAGAGTAAAAATAAAGGACGTCTGGAATTCCAACCTCTTGATTAGATCCTTCTTCAATCCTGAGCTCTGCATGAAGCAACCATCTTCGGATGGTAACAAAGTAAAGAACGATTTAGTGTTTAATGGTGCGGAAATGCTCCAAAATTGCAAAATTTATGCTATCAATGCTATCAAAAATAAGAGTAAATTTTAGGTTCTCCAGGTCAAGTCACCATGGGAATACTACATCCATAAAGCATACTGTTGCTATACGGATTGGATTCGGATCTCAGCAAGAAGAAACTCCCCACACATAAGGTGTGCATTGGATAAAAACAGTTCTATAACTTTCCGGAGAAAGTTCGAAATCCGTTCGAAATGCTTCTATATCCATTAGTACCCTACACCCCTAGTATTTACTTATGTGCAAATTAAAAATGTACTTCATTCCTTTTACTTCTTTTCTTCCTTTTCTAGCTGTGTACGTTCTTTGAACGATTCCTGTCTTGTTCTTTCTGTAATTTCTTCCTTTTTGAGTACAGTTTTCTCGCAAAACTGGGGTGAACCAGTAGCTTCGTCAAAGCATCGATTTTGCATCAGACGATCCTTAATAATATTAAACTGTTGCAATAAAACATCATGCACGAGTTGATTACCGCACTCCTTATGAGATGAATCAATTGAAGCCAATGTAGATAACATTTTGCCTGACAAATCAGCTGTTCTTTCGTTATATCGTTCCGAAAAAGATGGTCGTAGTCCAGTTACAGCCTCGACCATAGCGGTAGATTCTTCCGGTCTTTCTAAATCAATCACAACTTCATATCGTTCAGCTACACGACGCATGGCATCCACATGGATGAATTCAGCAGGACAGCTGGTTAATTGAACATCTGACCCATGATAACGATATAAAGCATCAATAGGATATGTTTCGATATGTTGTTTATATTTTTCAACTTCTTCTGCAATCTGTGCATCATCTGTAATTGAAGAAATGTCACGGTCACGATTTGCTTGAAGATAAGCTGACAATATAATATTTTTTGGATTACGAGTGTTTGTAATGAATGTAACGTTGCCATTTCTCATACTGGAAATTTGTTGAAATCTATGCGAAGTAAGACGTGTATGACAACCGTAAAAACCTACATTTCGACGGTTAATGATTGTTCGTAAACCCATTTCATTCCATTCAATCATGTTAAAACATTTTGCAGCACGAATTCCAGCATCGTCAAGAGCTTTCTTCATTGCAATACGAACAGAAGTAGAACCCGTTTTGGGGGGACGGTTATAAAAGATTAAAGGTGCTTGTTGACTAGTAGAAGATGAAATGGAACTTGCGGCGAGGTGAACAGGACGTGATACAGATGATTCGAGGCGATCCAAGCGTGTGAGGATTGGATTAAGATCCATGACTCGACTAGTCGGTGTTTTGAAAAGAGAGAGGGATAGAAGGACTACACCCACAGACAAAACGAGAGTCATTGTTTGCAAAAAACGAACTTGTTTTGCAGGAACGAAATTATTGCGCATTGCTGATGATGAAGGATTAGTTGGGCGTGGAATAGATGGGATAAGAGGGTCTTCAGGAGACAATGGCGAGATGGTAGAATGACGAGTTGTTGGTTGCTGCATTTTAGTTTAGATTAGTTTTAGTTATGTGTGATGAAAGGGCTCTGCTAATGAACAGATAGCTGAGATTGAAAATGTTTTGTGTGATGTCGTATTGAAATAATGAAGATTTGGAATTTGCTTTGACTGTGGTAAGGATGAGGATAAGGGAAACTGGAAAGACCAAGCTTGAAAAAGCAAAGCCTTGTGACAAGAAATGTAGTAAAAGAAGAGAAGCTCATTGCTACGTTGATGAAATTAACAAAAGAAATATCAAAGAATCATGATTCAATGAAGAAATCACCTGACATTCAAATTAGTCGATTTTGAGTTGGGAGTTTGAATTTCTGAAATAAATCACCATATTGTCACAGTCAATTCAGTTTTTTTTATGAATGACGTATATTTCATAGTGTTGGTTGAATTGTTTGGATATGCGGCGGCTAAAAAATAATTCAGTCAACCCCTAACTTCATTACATTGTGTGTCAGCGTTGTCAAGAGCCATGATGTAATTGGAGTTTGGTCCAAGTTTTAGAAGTATATGCTGGGTAACAGATTTCCCAAAAGAGTATTAATAATGCTGACAATGTTCTTTATTAAATCAACATCCCACAGCCAGCAGTTAGCAACAAGGATGAATAAAATAGGCTAAGCGATTTGATCGATTGATAATATCGACTTGCTATTTACACGAACAGTATACACTGTCCGAATGCAGTGAAACATAATAATATCTTTTTCTAATCCAGTTCTGCACATGCATCATTTACATCGCGATACGTCACTTTTACAGACTTCGGTGCTCGGAGAGAGAGAGAGGGAGGGAGGGAGGGAGAGGGAGAGGGAGAGAGGGAGAGAGAGAGAGCGCGCGCGGAAGTCGTCCCAGAGACCTGTGCTTTGTTTTAATTGAAAAAGAATTCTAATTGAAAAAGAACTGCTTGTTCCCCTGTTCCATGGTGGGTGTTATCATCAATCACTATTTTGTGTTACTTCGTGGCAATTGCAGAATTCGCTTACTAAACAACTAGTACCTTATGGGACTTTTCATCACTTGTCATGTTTCTACTTAGACAAATTAAAGACAGCGCTAAACACACCCTGCTATTTTCGAAGAAGCTGAATGCGTCTGTCACACTTATTTTTATTTTTATTACTGACAGCTGTCGTAATTAAATTTTGGGTTTATTAGGAAAGTTTTTCTGAAAAAATTTTAAAATTTTAAAAAAAAAAACATGTAAAACAACACTTTATGCCACTTTCTAAAGCTGCGTGAATGAATCAGGTGGGTATCGGATTGAGAGAAAGAGTTGCGTACCTCAGCTCGCTCCAAACCCTGGCTCCGGCTCCAGGCGAATCACGTTGACGATCAGTCGTGACGAATGAATCAACAAACGGACAATGAACGGAAGTTTGAGGAAAGGATTGAAACTCCGAGAAAAAGACAACGAACTTCACTATCCTCACGAACACCGAAAAATGATTTCATGAAAGCCTATGACGAGAATAATCCCATAGTGGTCATGGTAACTCCTCTTCGGAAGTTACAAGGCGAAGTTCTTACGCGTAATCTACAAAAAGCTGGAGCGCATGTCATCAACTCTGTTGATGAGCTTTTGCCCACAACCAGTGTTGATCAAACATCCATTACAACAAAACGAATGATTATAGTTACAGATAATCGACAGAAGGCTCTATCAAAGATACCAGAAATTATACGTAGTAGCGACGGAATTAAATACGTCTCTACGAAATGGGCCTCTGCTGTTCTCTCCGCTCGTAAATGTCTCGACTTCAAGACATTCACTCTCCCTGAGAATGATCTATCCCCCAGACGAACATCATTAAATAACCAATTAAATGTCGAAATGGATTCAGCTCCAGCTACGCAAAACACAAATCACACAGCAGCACCCTTTCTGCCTGTATGGTGTAAAGTTTCAGTTACTGAAACCAGTGACATTGATGTGAAACGTGTGTTTCTTAAAAGTATTCCTGTGTTACAATGTGAACGTGCAATTTATGCAACCACAGTTTACCCCTCACCAAATGCATGTTTGTGCAATTTGTTACAACATGTTGCGAGGAAAAAAGAATTAGAAGAAACAATACAACCGGTACACGAAACAGATATTCGCGCACGGGCGTATCGTCGAGCAAGTGCAGCTTTAAAATGTGTTCCATTCAAATTGCGGAATGCGGACGACGTAACGACACTGATTTCATTCGGACCTCGAGTAATTTCTTTAGTACGTGAATTTGTGCGCACAGGAGAAATAAATGAGGTGAAACAATTGCAAGAAGAGAATAGATTGAAAATGCTTGAAAAATTTTCAAATCTGTACGGAGTAGGCGTGAAGACAGCTATTCAGTTCTATGATGACGTTGGAATTAGAAGCATGGACACATTACATAGAAAAGTAAAAGGTTCTCCACAGGCCTTCAGCACTTCTTTGATAGAATACTTGAAATGGGAGTCAAAAGTATCAAGAGTAGGTTTTAGTATGGCGTGTGAGTTTCGAGACGAATGCTTACGAGTATTAAAAAAGGAAGGCAAAGTACAACTTCGAGCAATCATTTGTGGTGGCCTTCGAAGAGGTGAAGTAGATGGCCATGACATTGATATAATTTATTGTCGAAGTGGACCAGAAAAAACATCTACAGCCTCTGTGATGAGTGTACTTCGAATACGTCTGGAAGAAGCAGGGTTGATTGTATCCATTCTTCGGGAATCCAGTGATGTAAACGGATGGGGTGAGACTTGGTATGGACAAGGAAACAAGAATCACAGCAAGGGGGACTTTCGATTTGCTCATGATATTATGCATGCAATTGGAAAATGGAAAAGTACGTTCTTCCGTGTTGATTTCGTTGGCGTTCGTGATCATGGTGAAATGGCATTCACTACATTAGCTTGGTCAGGTTCTACTATGTTCCAAAGGGATTTACGAATGCTGGCTGAAAAACGTGGATGGACCTTTAATGACCATGGGCTCTTTGACCGACAGTCTGGTGAACGGGTAAAGTTGTTGTCGAAGGTAGAATCTGAAATTGATGTGTTTGCTGCATTGGGGTTGACGTACCGACCGCCGTTTGAAAGGTGCGGTTGAATGTGTTGAGACATCTAGACCGATGGTGCCAAACCAATTTACTCGAAGACGTCCTTTCGTTATCTGGTGTTATCAGCTTTCGATTTTCGCAGTGGACGACTTCAAGTTCCACATCTCAGATAAGCTTGTTTGCACAGAAATAATAAAAATAATAAATGACGAGTTTTTAAACTTCAAAAAATATATCAACGGAAAGTAGTGAGCATACACAGTTTGCTATTTACATTTCTGTACAGCGCAGCGCGACACGAAAACTTCTGAACCAGTTTCATACAATTTCTCTATGGTAATACAGCCACATTGCAATTGAATATCGTTTTTTTTTTCTTTCTCGGTCAGCCTGCATCTGTGATTCCATCTCGCGCCTTGTTCACCACATCTGCTTGTCTTCGCGCTGTGCCTGCAGCTTCTTCCTCCAACTACTTCATGCTCGAGGACATTCCCATCTCCGTCGTCTCTTGGAATTGCCTCGCAGATTGTTATTCGAGAGGACCTTGTGCACAGAAATCTGATATTGATGTTGTATCCTGGTCATATCGTTCATCTTTAATCAACCGTATACTCTCATTACAAGACACGGATATCGTCTGTCTTCAAGAAGTAGATCATTTTGAAGATAATTTCAAACCATTCTTCATCGCACATAACTATCACGTGGAATATATTCAACGTTCTAATCGTCAAGATGGTCTCTTGATAGCATTTAAGAAACATAAATTCCATCTACTTCATAAACATGTAATTCATTTCGATGATCTTTCATGCATTAAACCGGTCCCACGCCCGTTAACTAATGCCTCACTTAGAAAACAAAATGTTGCACTTGTCTTATCATTACAATCACAAATGTCACATCATTCAGATACGAATGCAGATCATTCAAAAGATCGTGCTTTCACAGTATGCACAACTCATTTATATTGGAATCCACATTTTCCACATGTAAAACTTGCACAAACTCATTATTTACTGGAGAGATTAGTCAACATGAGACATAATGTTCATGGACTACCATCATGTGCAACTCTCCTCACAGGTGATTTTAACTCTGAACCAACCAGCCAACAATATGCAGCTGTTACACGTGGTCGACCAATTCATCCTATTGTACAACAAGATGCAGTGTTTGCTGCACGAAAAGCGGTATCTACTATGTCAATCAGACGCCGATCTCGTACAAGTGCACCCATGAAGGAAAACGAATATGATATCATAAGGGATGAATTTCCAAAGTTGGGTGATCTTGACGATGGTGAAGATGATGATGAAGAAACCCGTTTCCTTTGTGATGCAACACTCACTAAACTGGCACGTTGGTTAAGACTACTGGGTATCGATACCGCCATAGAAGATAGCGCATCACAAGAACGACGGGCATTCCATAATGATTTCGATCCTTTGTTTTCACGTGTGCGAAGCGAACGGCGCGTGTTAGTGACGACGAGTACGAATATGCAAAAACGAAGCATCTGTCCAGAAACTTTCCTCATTCGAACATCATCATCTAACACAGAATTGAAAAAAAGTGTTGCATCTTTAATTAATCATTATGATGTTAGCTTGAAAAAATCTCTTGTTTTCACCATGTGTGGTAAATGCGGTGGTTCGATCGTGTCAACGCATGTGGATGA
>JAULBU010040485.1:0-14552 GCA_032358235.1 Odonthalia washingtoniensis | reverse complement strand
ACTCACAGTCAACTCTCTTCGCCTCGATTAGCACGCTGCACCGTTGAGCAACATTCTTCCCGCACTTCCACATCATGGCTTCCCCAGTCCTCTAAGGTTAGGAAGTGTAAAGTTATTAGTGTTTGAAGTCAAAATCTCTAGAGTGCTGTTATCTAGACCGTTGAACGGTATAGATAACAGCACTCTAGAGATTGGTCCAAGTGGAGTGATTGCAGTAAGTTACTTCAATCACTCCAATTCAACCTGAATAAGCATTTAGAGACAGTTAGTGACGCTTTCCACGATGCTGACTTTTCACAGATTGCTTTTGATCAAAACTTGGCAGTTCTTGAGAAAAATTAGGTAACTTCTCCAAAAGAGACAGGAAAATTATCCATCGTTTCCTTGGGAGTGAAAGATAATATTTCTGCATCATCTCAGCACCCAGATGCTAGTTTTAGAGACGGCCCTCATTATTTCACGGAGGGTACCGATCACTATGACAAAAAAGTGGAACATGCAGTGTGCTACGAGCACACCGCATGTCATTTAGTAAATGACTTACGTGATAAAATGGATCTCGCTCTAAACGACTTCTTACCATCCGAATATAAATCTGAGTTCCAAAAACTATTAAAATACAATCCCAAGGATATTTTTAGAAAAAACTAGTAAATGACCGACCTGCGGATATTACACCTATTAAAATAAAGCATAAACCTAACTCTCAGCCGGTCAAGCTAATAATATATATCTCCACCAAAACTAGAATTTGTAAAACGAAATGTTAAGTACTAAAATTAAAAGGGTCTGGTATATAGTAATACCTTCAGTAAGTTGTCTTCGGTACCTTTAAATGTACCAAAAGAAGTACCGGAGAAATTTAGGTTCACCGCGGATCTAATGGCAGCATATAATGTCACGGTAACTCAAGTGTGGCCAATGCCGAATTTTGAAGTAGTTCTACTGCTTTTAGGGGTAAAATGTATTTATATTCGATAGATTTATGCCAAGGATATTAGCAACTCCCATTAGACAAATGTCCTATATAATTTTAATCTTTCCCATGCCCTGATGATCTTTACACACCTACTAGTATTATTTACGGGTAGTGCAACGCCATGGCATACATGTAGACTATCTTCGCAACATTGTGCGATGCTTCTTTGGAAAATAATTTTCTCAGAGTGATTTATTATATATTGGTAAATGCCTCTGGTGCTAAAAACTATTTTTGAAATCCTAAAAACATTGTGCAGTATTTATAGAAAACATTTATTAAGCATATATTCAAAAACTGTGAATTTTAAAAAAAAGGTCACATGGTGTGGCCTTCTCATTGATAGGAAATGTGTATGATTGGATCTACATTGTTCCGATGGGTTAAGTAATATGAAAACACGTTCCAATGGAGAAGAACTACAACAATGTCTTTATGCAGGTAATTGGATGCGATGTGCCATGCCCAACTTTTCAAAAATTAAGGAACCGCTGCACAAGGTACTAGACGCAGTTTATGCGAAAGATGGTCGAATAACAAAAAGGTCTTCCGTTCGTAGTTTGTTAGAAGAAGATTGGACAGTGAAGCACGATTTAGCGTCTAAAAAATGAAAAATGTTGCAAAAAATGCTGCAAAACAGGCTCGTCTTGATGATTCCAAAAAGTCATTCTGTTTACCGATGCTTCAGAAAATTATAGTTACTAGAAAAGCATAGTTACTCAAGTTGCACTGCAAGACTCGGTGCTCCCATTCGGTTTTCAACAACAAGGAACGTTATCCTTTCTTCCACGATTCTTTTGGGGGAGTCAACTAAACTGGGTCATCACAGACAATAGTTTGCGGTTGTGGAATCCTGTAAACAACTAGATTACCTATTAATGTGACCAAATGGATTCTAGTTATACATTGATCATCATTATTTGACGAATATATCTGGTCATGGAATAAATCCTGTTAACCTAAAGCATACTGCTAATAGAGTGGAACTTTTATCAATTTAAATTAAGCAATTAATTATAAGATTGTGTATATTTATGGAGCGGACAATGGGCCGGCGAATTTACTTATCAGAGGGACAAATCTTAGCATCACTACATTTTATCATCCAAAATTAGCAGCATGTTTATCGAATCTTGTCGACTGATGATGTGGAAGACTTCAAATAGCCCTCGTTAAAAGGAATAAAGATTTCTCAACAATCGGCTACTGCTGAGTAAAAATCTCAAGCACCAACTAATCGCAAGCCAATTCAACTACTACTGAACGAGCAAATTTAGATCTCCATTCTGGAGTCAACAAAAACGTCCAACTGTCGTTATGTGTCTTAGACCGTTGAAAACGTGGAGAGAATCGAGGCCTACATACGACTACTAATCGTATAGTATAGCAGCAATTTCGTAATAAAGGCTTTGGAAATCAATGCGTACATGCATTTGTTTTCATCAATACCTTTTTAACACGGTCAGATAATGACAGGTGTTTTTCGTGTTCCTAGACATCTATATCATGGTTTACACGCTTCAAGTCATAATGAAATTATCTAATTTTACTTCCTATATATGGGGGTAAGCACCGACGGATCAAAATATATATAAACTATATAAGATAGCTTATCATCATATGTACAACTGTTTCCAACATCATATATGGACGCCACAATGGCTGCAAAACAGCTCCTCAATTGGTTTTCATCTTTTTAAGTAGTCCTTACGTGGTTTTGGACCATGGTCCCCATTTTAAAAATTCAATCATGGAATCTCTCAATAAATTACTTCACGCTCATCATAATTTCACGGTAGCGTATTTACCATAATTTAACCATACCGTTTAAGTTGTATGTACTGAAGTACTGATAACTACGCTGGGAATTTTATCAGAATTTGGGCGTGCAGACTTTAAGCAATGTCAATTCTATACCATTGGTAGAGATATAACTTTGTTCATTATTAGATTTTGAAAGGCTTCTCATCCCTGATGTCATGCGCGTTGAATATACCATTCATCTCCCCACCATATTACAAAACCCCTGCATTCAGTATTGACGAAAATGTCCAACAAAATGATTATTTCACTTATTAACAATTAATTTTAAAGTCCAAATATGGTCGCGTAACAGTAATCTTTCCTGGGACCACCTCTATCACTAATTTCAAAACTACTCATATATACAAATATTTTTATTATATATATTGCATATCTTGTCAACTTACTACTTTTCGATTCTGTCTCCTATAATTACTAACACTACGTCCAATTTCTCACCTAATCTTTCTGCAACCTAACAATCACCCAGCTAACGTTCTTTCAGATATAATTGCATCTACAAGAAGAAGCGATTATGAACAATTTTGATCGGGACTCACCGTTCCTCGCATCCGTTCAAATTTCCAATACAATAATACCCAAAGAAAGTGCCGTCGAGGCCATACTAACCCGGATTGGAATAAATTATGTAAAACTCATACTAGGTCAACAAATCAAGCTGTTCAGGATCTTTCCAACCATATAACTACAACAACATCTACATCAGCAGATCAAGTTCCAACTGTAGTAAAATACCATAATCCTATAACACACACATGACAAATTAACAAATAATATGTTAAAAACAACCTTTATCAACTCTATAATCGAGGGAAGACTTCAATGTCGCCTTCTGCACCCTTTGACAATATGAGTGACCACGATGTGTTCATTAGTCTTTCCACTACATACCATTCACCTACCACGATACTCAAAGTTCATATACTGATACATCCAAGCAACCTCCTTCCTTCATCAGATTCATTTTCCATGCACCTCCGTCACGTCTGCTCCCCGCATCCTAATATGTATTAAGGCATCTACATTTCACAAAACATATCTCTGCACTTTAATATTTACCACCTACAATAATTTCACCTTCTCTAGTGATCGTCTCTATATATCTCAAGTATTTTCCGTCCGAAATGTGACACAACAGTACAACCTACTTTTCAGATACCTTCGATCGTTTGATTGTATCCTCCGAGCTTACAATCTAATTCCGATTCTCATCTCACTCATTCTCATTCTTCCCAACAAATACCCACAGTTCCTCCAGTAAATTCAAAACGAAGCCCATTTCTACTGGTTGTGTAATAAGTCCAACGTTTCGCATATCCCAATAAAATCTTCTCAATTATGGCTCACTTTTTTCTCCATCACTTAGCTACCCATATAGTTTCTCTTCTAATCCAACACCCTTTATCACTGGCCCTTTCACTACCCACATCAATGCCTACCGCAATGGATGTTTTTGAACTTGATCTATATATCCATTCCTCCATCTTGATCTAGCTTTACATCACTAATATGCTCCAAAGCTTCATTATTTCTTCCAATCCCCCTAAACTTTTCATCTTCCCTTGATTCGTGTATTCGCTATCTTCACCATGCTTCGCTACATCACACCAATCATCTCCACCTCACAGATACAGACTGAAACAAACAACTCTATTTTCCCCATATATTCCTCCTTTTCTTACATGGAGTATCATGTTGACGAAGATAATCGTAGACAAAATCACAAAATATCATTCATGTCTACCCCTCCTCCGTACTTCATTCCTTCCACTACAGCTTCATAAAACATTTTCAATTACTCAACACAGTTAAAGAGTTTCTGTCCACATCATTTTGCTATCACTATCACTATCAGTTCATGATTATATCTGCATCATGATCACTAACATATTGAAACAAACATGTACATTCAGCCAAGATGATATTTTCTTTTTCTTATATGGATCATCACCTTGGCGTAGATATTCATGTTCAAGATTATAAAACAATCATACTTTGCTCCTCAGAAATGGTTGCTTCCCTTTCCCACTACAGTATCATAGAACATTACGAAAAACGTTTCCTTCAACATCATGCTGCATCACTACTAGTTTATGATTCACATCATCAAACTATATCAGCATGCATCATCCTCACTAATATGCTGTAACAAACATCTCCATTCTCCCAAGATAATTGTTCTTGTTATACATAGAATATCATGTTGTCGTTGAGATTCGTAGTTGTGATAATTATAAATCATCATTCATACCTCCTTCTCCTTCTTTGAGGAATTCATGGTTTTCACTTCACCTCGATTCATCATCATTCTGCTCTCATTCGCAGTTGCTGATTGACAATATGAAGGATGTCTGGATAATATGATGTAGATACAAACAGACTGAAGACTGAAAGATGAGAGTATGAGCGTGCGTGGTGTTGAGATTCGTTGTGAAAATGATAAATAATGATTGATTGATGTTTTCCACTACAGCACTACACCTTGATAGACATTTTCAATGACTCAGGCAGCATAAGGAAAAGCGATTATTTCAATAACCAATGAATGGCTTCCATCACACTACGCAGTTCATGATTGAAATGATCAAGTTATTATGCATATATATATATATATATATATATATATATATATGTGTGTGTGTGTGTGGAGCAAGATGAAGCATGGCATGGGGGTGTTTAACCGCATTTGTTAAAACATGGTCGGTCAGCATTGATGTCAGTGCTGGAAACAAGTATGAAACGGGATGTTGAGGTAAAAATAAATAATAATAACATAAAGGGGAGATTATTATTGCTCAAGTAACAAGACGACGAGACGACACGAGAGCAAACAAAGATTGGCGGCATACTTGGTATGACACGACACGACAAAGATAGAGAGAGGGAGAGAGAGAGAGAGAGAGGGATGTTTGTTTTTTTGTATGCGCGAAGCTGGTAATTAATAAAAATAAATAAAATATTTACAACAGCTTGTTGCTTGTTAGTGACAGTGACAGTGCAAAGTGCGGTCCCAAATTGCTTCAAATATAATAAAAATGGAGAGAGACTTGTGTTGTTGTTACTGTTGTTGTGTGTGAATAATGTGAATGTGAGTTGAATTGGATGGGTTGGAGAAGGGATCGATGAACGTGGCGGCGCGCACGGCGACATATTATTATGTGTATTTGTACACAAAGCAATGAAACAAAACAACACACTTCCACGTATGATTACATAAACCATTCAAAATGTAACGTTTTGCATTACAGTGGGCACTACAGTTTTTTGAAAATTCAAAAATTCATGCACGGGAGAGAGAGAGAGAGATTTTATTAAAGAAAAGGAATTTTCTATCATCGAAATATTATATTACATTCGATTCCATTCGACTCGACTCGACTCACACAATACATAATAAGAAACATAATAACATAATATAAAATATAAATAATAATATTGACATTTCATCTATTTTCAACTAATATATATAAAAAGAAACAAACAAAAGGGAGTACTAAAAATAAAAGTGTTTTTGAGGGTGTGGCGGTCGGTCGGTCGGTCGGTCGGTCGGCCGGTCGGTCGGAACGTTTTTAAAGTTTTAAAAAACTTATATTACTTGTATATTTATATATATATATATATACTTACACTTATTGATAATAAACAGTAAACTTACTTTTGAAAGAATACACGGACAGTGTCAGTATCACCAGCGACAGACACACTGATTGAAATCCATTGATTCAAAGGTGGTTTCCAAGTATACGGTCTATTATTTCGGGTATTACCCATAATAAAGAACGGTATTTTCTTATCACTACTTATTACTTTACCATTAACTTTAAAAATCACTTCTTTCACATCTTTTTCAACTAACGCTTCAATAGAGAATCTAGATTTCGAAAACACTCTAATTCGACTTAATGTATTTAAACTAGCTATACGTCGTCCATTATCTACGAGTATAATATCTCTAACACCTTTAGAACCTCTTCTAAATCCCAAAGCTTCATTATATCCACTTTTCTTTTTTGGTTTCTCTTTAGGTTGTTGTTGTTGTGGTTTTGGTTTTTCTTTTGGTTTCGATGTTATTGTAGGTTTTATATTTTTACTATTATCTCCTTTAATTCTTATATCTGCACATTGCATATATTCTTCTGGCCATTTAGGATTACCTTTTCCACCACATGGTCTTTGATTTCTAGCAATTCCACCTTTAGCACCACCTTGTCCTGAACAACTACCCCAATTAGGTTTATTAGGACCATCAAAATATTCTACAACACCAGGTGGATTACAGGTATTAGCAGATGTCCAATACCAATGTAAAACACAATGATCACAAACTAAATGGTTCGGTAGTTTATATCTCATTTCACCATTTGAACCATATCTTCTAATAATAGATGAACCATCTGGATGACCGTAACAAGGTAAATACCAACGATCTTTATGATTTCTATCAATCGGACCACAATTTCTTGAATTTCCATTCTCACATTCTTCAACCCATGCACGTTCTAAACGTATACAATGACCATCACGGAAACAACCTTCATTAATTTCACCATTACGACATTTACTTACATCACAAATATGAAATGCAACAAACCCATTATGATGTGCATTTATACCTAATTCAATAGATATAGATGATGCTTTATTATAAGTTGCAACGATTCCACCATTATTATAATACACACCACCTTTTTGATGTTCTAATGGTCCTTGTTTAGAGTCACCACATACACCAGAACGCCAACGAAATGATTTATCATTAATTGGTTCAAATGGTACCCATCCTTTAGGACCTGCATTATATTTTTGATGTCGAACTGCAGATCCTCTAACATTCGAACGTGGACCAGCAGGAAAATGTGGAAAATAATCTATTGGTGCATCTGCATCTATAGTCTTACGTATGAAATTAGTACGAGATGTTAATGATCCTCGTGGATTAGGTATTGTCATACATCCGTGACTATATATTGATAATATTTGTGAGTGAATTGTTACTAGAAATAATAATAATACCACTATTGAATACGGAGATCTACTCATTATCATTGTTCGGTGACGCATCGTCAAGTTTGAGTTAATTTTTAACTTTTTTTTTTACGTCTGCAGCTTTCTCGTTGCCGTGCTCTCGTTTTAATTTTATTATTTTGATGAATGAATGAATGAATAAATGACTGAATGAATGAATAGATAAAACGCGTTTGTGTTTACTTGGAAATGTTGGTTTTGAAAGTTGTTGAAGATTGACCTTTGCTTTTTTTTTTTTTTACTGACAGTGGAGGAGTGTTATTGCTATCAATGATATGGGCAGAGAGAAGTTTTGTGTTGTGTTGTGTTTGAGAAGTGGAGTGAACGAAAGGAGCAAGAGAGAGAACAGTGGGGAGAGAGAGAGAGGGAGAAAGTAAGAGAGAGAGAATAAGGTTTTTATAAATATGTGTAGTTTTGAGAGAGAACAAAATTTGTGCTCTCTTTGATGCATTTAATGCATGAAAGTGTGTGTAAATGTCCAAGTGGAGGAAGTAATATATTTATTTATTAATTTTCGCTGTATTTATCTTCATCAATCATCCGACGAGGCCACGTATATTTGGCCTATCATTTCATTTCATTGCATTTCTCTTAATATTTAATCATTAAAATGATTTTTTCATATGCACAGCTGTCTTACGTGGAATAAAACTAAAAAAGGTCTTATATATTGCAAATAGGAAAGAACATGTTGAATCTTCCCCACCCTTCTACTGCTTGTCGTTATTGTGAACAAAGCACTCACTCACTCACTCACTCACTCACTCACTCACGATGATGATCTTCTCACGTCCACGGACATTCCAAAATGTAACAGTTAAAATGCCGGATGATGAAACACTTCATGCCTTACTTGTTTACTACCTACCTACCCACAAATCATGGCCGGTACGAACGAACGGACGCATGAGTTTAATTTTTGAACCACCTAGTATTTATTTTAATTTTTAAATTATATATAAACAAATTATATACCCAAAAAACCAAAAACTAACCATGAATAACAATATAACAGCTATGTTTTCATTTTTCTTGGATTTATTTATTTCTTCATTACCGCAAATACATTTTGTTTACAGCTAGCACATTCCCAAATCACCATCCCCCATCTACTCACCTAAATTTGAACGATTTTCATTGGGAAGTGGAATGGAATGGAATGGAATGGGATGGAATGGAATGGAATGAGGAAATTGAAAACAAATTGCGCATTTATTTCTGTTCGCAATGAATGAATGGGAAACTGTCGTGACCGACTCATCATATAAAAAAAACAACAAGCCGCCGCCCAAAACTTTTTATTTTATTTTCCTTTTCTTTACTACTCTTTTCTTGCCCCGTCTGTTCCGGTCTGTACACATCGGCTTCCTACGCAAGCTCTGTAAGCCACTACAATCATCTGTCGTCTCCCTTTTTTTTTAAAGCACCAACTGTAAGAAGAACTAGTCGAAAAATCACTATTATTCATCGTTATTTTGAAATTTGTAGTAAAAATAAATATTAAAATTCTTAACTGATATCCACCGTTTTTTCTCATGTCCATAACCTTACACTTACGTACGTACGTACGTACGTACGTTACCTACAATTTCATTATTCCAAAAAAAAAAAAAATACACATACACATAACCAATCAGAATTAGAAAGAGAAACGGAAACTTCATCGACGGACACACAACAACGTTTTGTTTTTTTGGAATCCATAAATCACAAAATCCCTAGTCAATACATAGTTTCGGCAACACCGATTTTTCTATTGTTACTTTTTATTTTTTAAAGTAAAAGGAAAGAAAAAACAATAATTCTTTTTTTTTGGCAAATGTTTTCCTCACCTACCAAAACTCACTTTTTGCACGACACGATAACATTAGTGATACCACCTGTCAATTGATAGAAATATAGGTTATGCAAGTAATTGCTAGTAGTACCGGAGCATGAAATTCACCGTCATCTTCATGGTGGACGGCGACGGAGATGAGATGACGGTAACACAATAACGACGAAAAAGCAGAATATCAGATTCTTAATTAATCGTGACACAAACAGCGTTCACAATAAACGAATTGCAAGAAAACACTTGACAGAAAAATAAAGCTTGATCTTTTTCCTGCTTCCTTAATGCAGATGCAGGATTGACGTTATACATCTACAAACAGCCAAAACAAATATAGCATTCCTACGACCTGAAACACGAGTAATCAGAAATACATATTTCAACATAAATGTGTATTCTACTCAAACTTCACTTACTCATTTCGTTCTGCAACGAAACAAATCTTTATCATAAGTGAACTAGTTGGTTTCTGTGGAAAGACGAACAGAACGAGGTAGGTATCATATCCTATTACAGAAACGTGTATAGTTCTATGTGGGATAGCTTCGACGACCAAATCATCGTATCTAAACTATATATTCGGATTGAAGACTTCCGTACTTTCTGAAGTATTTTTGGGAATGCGTCGAAAGTTTTATCGACAACTTGGGGCATCTTATAAATACATTTTGTACCGAATTTATCATGGAACATGAAGAATTATATGAAAATGCAATAAATGATAACGGTGTACCCGTAAATTCCTGTATAGGATTTATAGACGGAACTAAAATTGAAATGGAAAGGCCTTCCGGACAGAACCAAATACAATGATCCTGTTATTCAGGACATAAACGATTTCCTTGTTCAATTTATCAGAAAATCACGTTCCACGACGGACTTATTTTTCACATACACGCGCCTGAGGAGGGAAAGAGGCATGATATAACGTTATAAAGAAATAGCGGAGTGCACGAAATACTGTCAAAAGCGCTCAGTATAAATGAAAGGCAATTTTATATTTATGGGGACCCAAATTTTGTTTTGAGGCCGTGGTTAATTGTAGGTTATAGTAGGGCAACTGAAACAGCATAAGTGTCTTGTTTTAATAAAGACATGAGTGCCTCACGAACAGCTGTTGGGTGGAACTATAAAGACGATAAACAAATGTGGAGTTCACAGGATTATGCGAGATTCTTGAAAGTAAAGAAAAAACTGATAGCTTTTCTGTACCAGTCATCAATTTTGTTATGGAATATTAAGTGCTGCCTACATAGTTCTGGAAAAATAATTTAGTTATTTCAATGTAAACGTCCTTTCCTCAACTATTACTGGAATACTTAAACTTATTAGCTTTGCAAACTGCATCAGGAAATAGGAAAGACTGGTATTATTGTGAATTCTTGTCTCACAGGAGTTGGAAATAATCTTGTCATAAATCTAGCGAAGAGAAATTCATTTTACGACTGAGAGCAGATAGAACTACTTCCATGTTCAGCATTAGCCACATTTGAGTTACCGTGACAATATATACTGCCATTTGATCCATGTGAACCTAAATTGCTCAGGTCCTTTTCTTGGTACAATTAAAGGCACCGAATACCACTCACTGGAGGGGCATTCCTATACACAGGACCATTCGGATATTAGTACCGAACCTTTCGCTTAAAACATTCTAGTTTTGGTGGGAAATATATCCTTAACTTGACCATAACCCGCTGAGAGTTAGGATTGAGTTTGATATTCATGGGTGTCATATCCGCAGGTGGGTCATTTACTAGTTTTTCCTAAAAATATCCTGGTATTCTATCAATAGTTTTGGAACTCAGGTTTATATTCGGATGGTAATCCGCCATTTACAGCAACATCAATTTTATCACGTAAGTCATTTATCACACTACATGTCTCACCTTTGTATATATCATTGTCATCGATGTCCTGAGTGGAATAATCAGGGCCTTTTCTAAAACAACCATATGGATGCTGAGATGATGCAGAAATATAATTTTTCACTCCCAACGGAACGCTGACTAAATTTCCTGGCGCTTTTGGAGAATTTCCCAAATCTTTCTCAAGCACTGCAAAGTTTTGTTCAAAATCAATATGTGAAATATCACCATCATGAAAAGCGTCAATGACAACTGCCTCTAAATGCTTATCCAGGTAAATGTGGAGTGATTGTAGTAACGGTATAGATAACAGCACTTTCGATATTTTATCATCAAACACCGATATATATTCGCTTCTTAACCTTAGAGGAACATATGTCGAGTCATATTTAGGGTGACAGGCTGTCACTATAAATAATAACGTCTGAGATATTCGGGCTTTGCGGCTAGAATCTGCTCAAATTGTACCACAATTCATTGAACTAACAGCGAAATTCATCCTTATTGGGGCCTTCAAGCATAACATCGCTCACACACGTACTGAATCAAGAGCAGATATTTGAAAATTACTCACTGAGGCATAGCCTGCACCATGACCTCGATTGACTAATACCACGAATTTATTAGTGAATTTTGCTTCAATCCGACCGTTAAGGTAAATAATGTACTCAAGTTGAGCACATTATTTGATAATAGTCCCAGTTTTATATCTGGGTTAGTTGTAGTGTTCTTAGGAAGATATGATTTGATTTGAGAATCACAGAATTTTGATGTACTTTGCTTCTTGTTTCGATATTCCTTTGAAAATCTTCATTTTTTCTCTACTGTACTATTTTGACAAAAACAAATTTGATGGTGATCATCGCATTTTGCATTCATACAACGGAGACCCTCATGTTTCGATAATTATGAAGAAATTTTCTTCATATTTATCAAGACACAACAAATTCAAATTCGAAACGACTTTAAGCCGTTTGGAATTGGATTTTGTCGTTGAATTTATTCTGCTGGATTGATGGGAACACTTACCAGTAGTTCTATCAGTACCATTTTCATTTTTTAGGATTCGTGATGCAGCTATTCAAAACGGTTCAAACAATTTGGTTGATCCGTAGCATGCTCGGAGAAGAAAAAAACACTCTAGTTTAAAGATGATCTTTGTAACTGTTTTTTATCTTCTATATTAAATTTTTCATTGTACTGGTTCAATATGGGATAACATCAATTTTGATACTGCTGCAAGATCCTGTTAAGTTCATACTACGCTGATTACTTTAATAGATGAAACAGATGAATGAACATAGATTCGACATATAGCATAATAATTTCTTCTTTACAGTCCATTTCCAATTTATTCTTGATCGTTGTTTCAAGTGCGGAAACACAAATTGATTGTGTTTAACTTCTAGAACGCGAGTATTCATTTACGAAGATTCATATCTGCCAATTATATTACTGGTATAATTTCCTTTCCAAAATGTCTCATGCTAGTCCACGCCTGAATCCTGAAGCTATAAGAGTCATTACGGATCTCAGTCTTACCTGGTTTGAATTTCCTCCCCTACGCGCAAAAATCGTTGTTTGAGACAGGTATAATTTCAGCTTTTCATTAAAATGATGTTCTCGTATGCGACTCATACGACCACGTTTGGGCACTGTAGTTGGAGAAAATATAGCGGGCTTGTTTTTTGAAGATACGTACTGAGATTATATTGTCGAATATTATCCTTACCATGATATAATGTTTCAATATGTAGTCCGTCAGTCATGTTGAAATTGTTGAAATTGTAGGATATAGATCGTCACTGGGACCACTAGTCGACCCTGGATTCGCGGTCAGGCCTCAGATTTCCGCGGAGTTAGAAACACTGGCTCTCTAATGGCTTGTATCGTGTCAAGTATTTCTCCTTACACGCACTGGGTAAAGTCGTTGTAAGATTCACACAAGAGGTTCGGGATCAGCAATCATTCGATGGTGCGTCTGTAGACTATGGGTTTGGTAGTTGTTTAATTAATCTGTAACTCTTTCTTCCTACTTCCTCATAGCCCCCAGCATCAAGAGTTAGATGCCTATCCCTTTCTCAATGTTTAAAGTCAAAAACACGTGTAATGTAACGGACCATACTATTGGTCAAATAGAATTATTAAAAATTTCTAATTACTCTATTGACTATAATAGTTTACTATAATAGTTAATACACTTGTCCATTCTTGTTCTGTTCTTTCCTATTAGTATGTAAATTTTAGTATAATTGATGTATGCTGTATCACACTTCGTGTGTTATTTATCACTCTTTTCTTCAGTGGAGTTTTTACATGTATCATTCCTACCCCACGTCTTGTCGTCTTATAGCTTACTCCGCCAACTCCGACTAAGTGTCGTGATCTATACCGTTACTCTCATGATGTTCCCTTTTAGGGCACCTTCTTCCTAATCCTTCATGCTTATTCCAATCTTTTCCTCTGGAGGATCCATCACATTGTCCCTATAGCACTCTTCATGCTCTCACAAAAATGATACCTGATCCATCACGCTCACATCACTCTAAAATGCCTTCACCATCATCGACATTCGAATGTATTGTTGATTTATCATATCTCAGTTGGGAAGGTGTAGTGGTGTAGACCATGAAATTTGTGTCGATCTTCCCGATGGGATTGTAATTGATATCGTAGAGGCGTACCCAGCCTCCTTTACCGAGGAGTATCTCCATTTTTGGACCAGAAGATTGGGGAAGACACGCATTGTTGAGGCACGCCAGATCGACTAATGTCGGAATAAACAGATTAAGCATTAAATATGAGAACTTGGGGAGAATTTAAATATACAGAACGAACAAAGGCTGGATGAGCAAGACACAATAGCGAACAGTACGGGGTCTCGAGGTCTGGTTCTGAACACGGAAGTAGAACAGAACGATGCGGTGATCGTGCACTGGGAGCTCTTTACGCTTCCTCACATTCGACCATAATGAGGGTAATATGTGGACACGAATGTGAACGGACCAAACCATTTTATCTT
>JAULBU010040474.1:0-14557 GCA_032358235.1 Odonthalia washingtoniensis | reverse complement strand
CGGACGTTCCGGCAGAGCAGAGCTTTGCCTATCACGACGAATGCAATTCTTGGATAGATGAAGTCTGGGAAACGTTTGAGTTTATTATCATTAATGGAAATCAGGTCAAAGAATACCCTTAAGTAGGCTTCACCCGTCGCCTGATTGCGAAAGGAGGAGCGTACAGTATATCAAGTACAGTAAGGTGTTGTACTGGGTGTACAGTTGTCCGAAAAACACGTGGCCGATGGTGCAAGGGCCCGAATCAGGCCAAACACAGAAAATGTGACAAAAAACGTGACGAAAGTGACATATTTGGCCGAAGAGATAAACCTCACAATTGAGTTCAAAAATGTATGCCCGTATACCAGTATTGCACCACATCACTGTTGTCTCAACAAAATATATAGTTTTATTTTTAATTTTTTCTTTGCACTCCATGGACGGCTGGAAAACGATAAACTTTGGCGTATCCTTGAAGGGCCCCCCACATCTATTAACAATGAATACCTCAGTACACGCCCCTCAGTACAAAGAAGCGGTAAGTAACGAATATTTTTATTGATACACTAGCTATGTGTACGACCTTTATTGTTCCTCAATAGGTCATTGGTCACCCCATATTCAACATATTAATTTCCATGTCACATCAGCGAAGTGTGAGAGTATGAACGGTATGAATTCAAAAATAAAAAGCAAGAATGTAGGATGATAATCGTCTGGTGCGATGGCCGATGGTCGGATGGTGGGTGGTCACTGTTTGGTACGTTTCCCATTCTTTGTTTCGTGGTTGAACCCCTGCGAATAGAAGAAAAAATTAAATTTTAAATAAAAACTTCCTACGGTTGGGCTACTCACAATAAATATCATGCCGATAAAATTTAATCCTTCTATTTCATTATAAATATTGACGATCAATTTGTACTTAGGGATAAATCAAAATTCACTTTCTGTAGTAAACCCATCCAGTCCAAACAGTCATCATCATCATCCGAACCACTTGAACACCAGTACAAAAGGAAAATGACTAATAGAACCAGATCAAGACTCAATGCAACCGAAACTACAACACGGAAACCGCCAATTAATGCTGAAGAAGACACTGATACGCAAGAAATGTCACCCACTTCTCAAACTGGTCATGATATTGTTAAAAGTCTAAAACGTAATTGGAGCTGTATAAAAGGTGAAAGAAGTGACAATATGGAGGATGGATGTGTCTCTTTTCGTATGAACAAAAGGTTTGGAAAACTGATGTTTATGAACAAGAGCAAACTCTTCACTACAAATTCAGACTTCCATCCGAAATCGAGTATGGGCCCTAAAACCGAGGACCCGAAACAACCTCGCCATATGTACCCCACCCGTTCCTACACCGACAACTACCATCTGTTGAATATAATAAAAAAAGTGGAAGTGGTACAATGAGATGCGAATTTTATTTGTACGTTTGTACGCGAAATTCATAAATTTATACTTCATACATGACGTCTGTGACTATTTTTTGAGGTCGACTTATGCCTACATGGGTGGCAATAAAACCCAATCTAAAGTAACCTGCCCTTGTCTTTAATAACAGGTTCGCCTACTGGTTAGTGCCACGGTCCATGGTCCAACTGATAAAGAGTTCGAAACCCGGCGGGTGCGCATAAATAGGGGCCCGTGAGTAGAGCTGAACAGGTGCTGCGTTTTGTGACGGTGCCGCTTTTTCATTTTGACATATGGCGTGATCTGATTGGCTCACCATCCATATCTGGTTACAACACGGAGGTTTGGGTATTCATTGTCGTAGCTCTAATTGGACTTGTCCGTTCAGGTCTTGTAATACTGTCTCTGTAGGACACCCTACACGATATGATCCGACAAAGAAATTTAACGGTTAGGAGTTTCCCATTTTTCATTTTCCTATTTTCACAGTGTTCCTGTCCAATCGGCCTCCTCAAAAAAGATCAGTCCCCCCTTTTATTCGCCGAGGCTCACGCTGAATTTTCAAGTTTGAAAGGTACAGAATATACTGAACTTTAGATTTGATATCATAAATACAAATTACCTGAAAATAACACAACTTGCGTACATATTAAACCTTAATATATAAAAAATTGAGAGGGCATACGTGGATTCTGCATAATAGACGAAACCATAACGTAAACAAGATTTTATTAATTTCATGCAAATTTAAATCAGTTTTTTTGTCCGGTACATGACCATTAACATTATTCTCAAAGGCATGAGAAAAAGAAAAATTTCCTCCAACATCGAGGTAAGCGATTAACATATCCTCTACCTCCGTAGTTTCCAACATCATTGAATTCAATCACGTTCGCAAAATGAATCCCTCGCATATCAGTGAGATGCCCCCAAATAAATTTTTCAATTCAACAGGGAACCAATTCTATCGACAACATCATTGACTTTACCTGTCGAATCTGCCACTAATTCGATACTACGCTACTTTAAAATGTATGTTATCTGTTAATATATTCTTATGGTATGTATATACGTATAATATATGTAACGTATATATAAATATGTGTAAATTATGTCTATATCTATTCCAACGTCGGCTGGAGTGGTCGGGATGATTCGTCAACACAGCGCGTGTCAGGGATAATTGAGGTAAGTGTAGAAAATGCGGCGAGTCTTCTTATGCAAATAACGAGTTAGGAAAAATAGAATAGGTCAGATTTTATATTATTGCTTGTGGACACGAACGGGACTCTCGGTGTATTCGATACATCGACTTTACCCTGAACCCCGTTCAACAAGAATTTACCGGTACCTCATATTCTCAGGAAACCAATATGCGACCCGTTTCAATTATCGGTAATGGAAAAAAGAGGCCATACTACCGTACTCATTAGATTCGTCAATCCCACTCCTTATCGAATTTCCTGCAGTTTCTGGTCCAACCACAAACCTTCCCAACTCTCTTACAGACTCAATTCATACATCAACCAACATTCATAACTTTCCACCCCTTCTTGCCGCTCCCGCAAGTGCATAAGCGCTTATGGGACAGCAAGTTTCAGTAAATATTGAAAGAAGCGACAGAGTATCACTTGAAGCTCTTTGTGCGTTTTCCTGTTCCAAACAGATAAATTCATATAATGATCGTACATCCGACTTTATTCTTAAAGGCGGGCGCTATCTTATAATTCCTGAGAAAGAAGATGATAAATGCTTGCCAGACGGCTTTTCTGATTCGGATGAGAAATAGTTGAAACACGTTCGATTATACCTCGCTGAATTAGTTGCTAATTTCAAAAACCGCACTACTGGCCTCGACCATATGCCTACTACACTGAAGTCCGACAAATTAGGTATTCAGCGAGCATTTGGATTCATCTGGGGATATATAATTAAGCTGCTCACCGGTCCAATTTTTGCTTGTCCTCAAAATGGTCTCATGGTGGTAATTGATAACAAAGCAAGGGAATTGCAATCAAAAGGTATGCATACAACGAGTCACAATGTACTGTTAAAAGATAATATTAAGAAACTTTATTTGTCCCCTTCGTTGACTAATTTCACCTCTAACGGATATCTTACTCGCTTGGTGTTCACAATTGGTCTACTTACTGCTTTACGTCCTAGTGCGCTGGAAACAATCACGATGTCACAGTTCTAGAAGATTAAACTTGGTGACGAGATCATATGGAAAATAAGTAGTGATTTTGGAAGCTTGTGCGGTGCATCGAAAACGAATCGTGGAGGTTTCAAAGCGATCGGAAAAAACCAATTGAAGTATGTGTATGGGATGAATTTTACTTGGATGGAACGGTAAACTTTTTAAAGACATTGAGGATTATTTGAATATTCTACTTGCTCTCGAGGCAGGTTCCGATCAATTTTTTATGGTAGTGAATTCGAAAGCGAAAGTGTCCGCCGAATTTTTAAAACATCAACCAATTGGCAAAAATAGCTTCACCACTATTGTGAAGAAATTCTGTATTACTGAAAAAGTTTGTGGTTCCCGTACCGAGCTCTGGGTAACCTCGCATGGTTAGGGGAACATTGGCGACCATACTCTTTGAGGCTGGACATTCCGACAGTTCGGTAGCTATGAGGACAGGGCATCAAGACCCGAAGTCCCTGAAGAGCTATCAAAATTTGAGGGGAGTAGAACGGTTCGTCAAAAACTATATCTGCTTGGTGTGCAAACTACTCAGAATGTGGATATGATTCTATCTCAGAAGATACAGTTTTCGGGAAATGATGAAGACAGAAATGTCAACACTGGTAATGGGGAGTCGATTTCAAATTGTCCAAATTGCACTGTACCCGCAGGTGTACCTTCCAGTGGTACTGTACCCGCAAATGCAGTGTTTGGTGTCGATGTGATGACAGGTGGTACTGTGAATGTAATTTTGATCTGTTAAAATGGACCTGTTCCTTCGACTGACACTAAATAGTAAACGCAAATATCAAGTTATTTACCTGCCCTAGAGGAAAATAACCATATATTTCCCTATCAATGGGGAAATAACCTGATATTTCCCTCCTCTGCCAGTAGATAAGAAATTTTCTACCATAGAACACGAAGTTTCTTTTCTGAAAACAGAACATAACCGTGTTATTATATATAGAATGACATTCACACATTTTACGGGGCCCTCATATGTTGAATCAACAAATAATTCTTACGCACAAGGAAAAATAAATGACATTTTCTACGACAGAACGTTCCATTTCTTCGTAAAACAAATTCTACGCTGTCTTTCACCATTTATGTAAAGACTAACTGATTTGGTGAAAGACATTGTCTTGTGATAACTATATCACAATGTAGATAATTACACTTCCACTTATCAATTTCCAATGGTGGAAAAAATCCAATTTTTTTAAAAACATCAGGTTCAAGGAATGTAAAAAACCTGATTTTTTAAAATTATGTTTTTTGCATGGCATGCATAAGGAATGATTTTTTATTATTTTCCACATCAAATTTTATGGTGATCAAACCAACAATCAATTACACACGCAGTGGTTTTGAGTCAATACTCATTACCCGGGAATCGATCAGTCAAAATCAGAACTGTCGCCATCCAAAGTATCAGACAATGAGTTATGTACATACAATGCTGAAAGGTTGCTCTTAACAAACACCAGCTTCTCTACTGTTTCCACACTCAAGCTGTTTCGAAGCTTTTTGTGAATGAATCCCATAGTAGAAAAGTTTCTTTCTGACGCACTACTGGAAGTCGCCATACTCAAGAGGTTGATCGAAATCTTCTGTAGCTCTGGCCAAGATTTCCCGTCCACGAGCCAAAATGGGAACACAGATTTTGTTCCCTTTTTCAACCTGTTGTAGCGGAATGTTCCAATAGTCTTCTCTCTCGTTGCGGAGATGACGAAATTAGTGTACTGCATATAGATGAGTTCCTTTCTCTCTTCACTGCGTGGAGTAAAATCTTCAGCAGGAGTCTCGAAAAGAGTAATCTCCAATTTATATTGACTGTCTGGTGGCATAGATGCTCCGAGAAGTCGTGGGTTGAGAAGATAAGACAAACCGTGGGCCGTACCTACATGAACGAAAGTCTGGCATCATTAAGGCCAAGTAGGTATTCATACTCACACCACCTAATTGCGTTTGAATCGAGTAATTTTTGAGTTTGTTCGGTAATGCATAAAATTCAGGCATCACTTCAGAGATCGGAACTTTGTCCGACTGATATCTAACTATCAGTCTGTCAAGCAGTACAAGAATAGAAAGACATCTCTTCAACTTGAATACAAACTGATCGTCAGAGATAGTGGCCTCAACCTTGATGCGTTCCGCTTTTTGTAAATATGTGCCTTTGATGAAGTCCCCTTGCGGACGATAAATAATAAACATGTGCCTCGGAATCCAGCAAGCTCTGGCACATTTGTTGAATAGTTCCCCAACGAATAGGTGCTGGTCGGACAGGCATTCTTGAACTGGTTATTTTTACAACTCTTGTAGGTCTGCTTTTACAACATGATGTTTGTGAAAGAACTTCACGACGTCTTTACAGTCTAAATTAAACTGTAGCATTTCCTCGAATGGGTAACCGATCGGATACGTCGCTTATATAGCACCAGACTTCTTAGTATTCGTTGCTGAGAAGATGTATTTGACAATCAAATTAATTACATGAGAACAGCATCCTTCAAAATAGCACGATAGGAACATTTTTCGCAATAAACTCCATGACTTCTTCTTAGTAGCCGTTTTGTCGGTAACCGCACCAGAAAACTGAGTGAGTTATTACTTTCGAAAAACTCGTTCGATTCCTTCAGCGATAAACGTGTGATCGTGGTCCTTTTGTCCCGTGGATACTGACTCAAGAAAGAAGAGCATTCCGGTGATATACCCATGTAATTTACAATAGGGTCATTTTTGACGTTTGACCAGCCGTCCATTGTCAGACAAAATGTTTATGACTTCATAAACGTATCCACTCTGTTCGAAACATGTTGGTAGCACATATCAGGAAGAGTGGGGGAAAGTTGTTATCCGTTTGGAAGCAACGAGTCATATGCCCGTAACAGTTTTATGGCGTTCTTCAAATGTACGTCGACGATGCGCTGAAAAGAAGTCCTGTACCGTAATAATTCATTGCCATGTGCTTCTGAAAGCACGGGTTCTGATTGATGGGTAATTTAGGGAGTGAGTATTGCAATATTGAAGATTGATCGCTGGAGCTGGGAGTATTGGAAGAGCTAACCATTGTTTTACATTTCTTCTTATTCCGTTTGTACAATTGAGGGCGGTCACAGTCTTCCATGTCTTTCATCAACTTTCGGAACTAGGTGCACTTATTCAGATGAACTTTGGCTATTCCACTCTTCTTGTAGTGGTTGATACGCAAGTTATAGTGCTTGCATGTGACCGACTTCATGTAATGGAAGTCTCCGTCGCTTGTAAACCACGACCAAATTTCGCTAGTAAGTCGACCACTTTCCGCTAGACTGCCGGTTCGTCAGTAAAACTTTCCGCCTCAGTGAATACCATGGGCATTTTATTGAATATCTCAGTCGAACCAGTGACTGCTACTGGTGAATCAGCGACCACCACGGGCACATTGGTGACCATCTCGGGCACATTGGAAGCACTTAAGTTGATTGAGCCAATGTTCGATGAGTTGCGAACAGATGCCATAGTAAGAAGGAGCCAATTTTGAAAATCAAGCAAGTAAAGAACAAACAAGCAGCAATGACACCCACACCCAGCCCGTAGCAACCAATACATTTTATTTATTTTGGCGGACCACACTGAGGTATTTGAAATTTCAAATTCTCAGCATGGCCAGCAACAAGGAATAATTTTAAAAATTCAAAAATATATATTTAGAAATTCAAAAATAGCTGTTTTTAAAAAAACCTGATTTTGGGATTTCAAAAAAATCGGGTATATTAGAAAAACCAGAAAACCCTGGTTTTAAAAAGCTTGATTGTGCCAGCCCTATCAATTTCTTAAATCTCTCTTCACATAAGTATTCCTTACATCAAATACTTAATTAACATGTAATTTTTAAATGTGTGAAAAAATGCACACATTAAAACCATAGTGAAATGGTAAATGACACAGTAATTAAATTACTGTGCCATATTTTAATCGGTTTTAAAAACATATATAGTTTCATTTTTAATTTTAAAAAATTACATTTAAAGATAAAATTTATTTTTAAAAAAATAATTTTTATCATTAAATGTTACAGTTAGGGCATCTCTAGTTAGGAGACGTTGAGTTTTATATTTGATTGATTTCGGATGTAAACAAGGCTTCATACAGAACGCCGAAACAGGTATATAAAAAGGGCAAAAACGTGTTTCTTCTTATATTTATTTGTAAAAAACTCTTTCGAATGCAGCTGTGCAATGTTGGCAACTGTATATATAATATGAAGATAGCCAATCAAGAAAAGGGGTGTGAAACTTGTACAGTTTGGAAGATTGTATGGGTGATGGAAAGGTAAAGTTTGTGGATGTCATTTGAAAATGACATGTATTACAATGCGAGAAAACATAGCTAATGTATGTATACATTAAAAAGGAATATGTACAGTTATCTGTACTGTAGGGTGAGTCTGGATGAATATAATTGGATAGAAAATTAGAAAATTGTGTATGTGACAATGACAGTTATTACAGTTCTGTGAAAGCGTATGAAAGAGTAATTATACCAAAAATACTGAAACGTATTGTAAGTAATCTATATTTGAAAAGGTATTGGTTGATTATTTTAGAATGAAGAACGGTAAGTTTTTGGAAATGAGCATGGGCGGCAAGAATAAATCATTTCAACAGTTGGAGTCTGCAAAGAATTAATTGTGGAACAAAACAAGTTGCAGATTCTCCTATGAGCACGCACAATAATGGCAAACGGCGAAGGAAAAAGTGGGACATCCGCAAGTATGACCGTATGTGAACGGGTCGATGAGGGATGTATCGGAAGTGCGGTGTTTAGTAAAATGTTTCTGTGAATTTGTTGAAGAAGATATGGATCGATATTTCTAAGAAGAACCCCAACAAAGATGGATGTGGTACGCAGTGCGAAACAATTTTCCATAAAAGGTTTTCCTGGATTTGTAGGGATTTCTTGAAATTGTTATAATTGGAAACGCACATTGTAACGAGAAGTATATGTCTGATAGGAAACTAGATCAACGACAAAATCAGGGAAAATATAAATCAGCTGTGGTTTGATTAGATCTCGAAGGATATTTCTGTTCATGGGAAAACATATATATGACATATCCCCGGGAAAATGCACTCAGTGGTGCCCCTGTTCTGACTGATGTATTCTGTGGTGAAGTATCTTTGGAACATAATACGGGATACAGTATTGAACCGTCACCTACATCACGCCATCTGTTATATTTCAATGTAGAGGGAAAATACCCACTTTGGCCAATATTCATTGAGGGTCGAGGAAATTATAATAACTGCAAAGAAAGGTGCTTTGAGAAAGGAGTGATAATGATACGGAAAGAGATAGAAACTTTTTTTTGAACGGTGCGGAGTACGTTTAGAATTATCGACGGTTATGATATTAATCAATTTGTTGAAAAACAGTTATTATTCTACTTTATAATGTTGCGAATCGAACAGCATATATTAAAAAGGAAGTATGATGGTTGTAGTGATAAAAATACAACTGAAGAATATACACAGGACGTTTTCGAAGAGAAAACGATAAAAGCTGCAACAATGGTGAGTGAAAGAAGACAGGACAGAGGAATAAAAATAAAAGGAGCCAATCAGCATGCACAGAGTAATAAAAACTGTTTTGACAAAAAAGCACTCATGGATTGCTTGGATCGTCATGGTTTGGAACAAGAAATAATGAACCATTTATTTATGTTGTGCAGTGATAAAGAAGAGGTAGAATGTGCGTCAGTAAACGACACGTTGCAATAGCAGCAATCCAGTACTGTTATTTCTTGGAATTGCCATGCTCGCAGAAAAGACGAATGTTGTCGAGATAGTGTGTGAAGAAAATACAATTTTCTTAACTATACAACTGTTATAATACGTTCTGAGATAATGTCGAGTGCGAACGAAATAGGAAAAGTCATAGAAAGGGAAATTAATGAAATTACACATAGGATAATTGAGAAAAGAAAATCCCGTTGCAAGCGGATTCGTGTTCTCTGTATGTATGTGAAACAGATGCAATATGCCATACTGGCAAATGTAGCTACAAACATGGTAATACCTGATAATGGTAAGAAACGTAAACGAACTGGGAGATTAATGAGAAGTAAACACTTTCTGAGGCAAGCTTCGTCGTCGATGAAAGCATACGTGATAGAAATCCAACGTTTCCTGATGTAACATTTAGGAGAAGATTCTCAATTCCTAGAATAATGTATTTTCAAGTCCAAATATTGTTCTATCCCTCGTTCATTGCTAATTTCAATGTCTCTTCCTTCATCTGTACGTACACGACATTCCACAGTACTCTGACCTTCATATTCTCGTTCTTCTGTTCTATATGACTTGTCCTTACCTTTCACATGATATGGACAACCCCGTTCAAATTTGGATCCTGTTCCGCCTGCCTCAATCCCAACTGATTTATGTACCGTTTCCATTGTCCTCTTCCTTTCTTCTCCATTTCTTTTTTCATTGAGTACATGTATTCCGTCCCCCCTTCTGTCTTCGTATGCCCCACTTGTCGTCCTTTCCATATTAAAATGCCTTCCTCTGCCAATTTCAATATCAAATGTTTTTGCAGATTTCTTCATCATCATCAAATTGTGGATGTTTCAAATCATCTCCTTTCATTATTGTACAATTTCCATGTGTACGTATCGTTTTATTAACTACGGTTACTGCCCCATCCTTATTATTATCTGCACCTCTGTTTAACTCGGTTTGAACATGATGTTTAGATTTTTTCTCGTTCATTATTTTCATAAATTCGTGTACAAATAATTTACTTCCTGGACTTGTAACTTTATGTGATTCATTCACATGATTTGTGCTTTGATAAACATTTTCGTTATCCTTTCCGGAATCATTTCTTGTGTCGTTTGAAATGTTACAGTACGCCTCGCTGGTTGGTAAACTTCTTCACTTTCCATATCACAACTTCTACCAGATAAAGAATAATAATACGTCAGTAGCTGTAAAAACAGCGATATGCACACAATGTACGATAGATTATTTGATATAAAGTTAGGTGATTTGATTGAGAACTTATGCGCAAGTTGTCTTCACGATTCGTATGCTCTAATCGAGCGGCATAAAACGGAAGCAACGCCATGAGGGAGGAAGATGGCTAAAAAATCGGTCTCTTGCGTCATGGGTTTACATACCTGTTTCATTCCCCCTCCGCTTACTCAGTTTCTATGTGTAACTTCTTGACATTCTTTTACAGTGCACTAGATTACATCGAAAGACGACATTACTGTACGTTCTGTTTACTTGTTTCATAAGTTTTTTCTTTCTTTTTGACAATTTCCTTCAAATCATAGCTTTGCACGGCATAGTCGATTTTTTTCAGTGGTCAATGTTTTTCATAGTGATTTTCAATTATTTTTTGTAAACAAGGGTACATACAGTTCGTTGGAAGTGGTACACATGGAGCGAAAATTTGGATTGTAGGACTTATTTTTATTTTTTTAAAACACCCAACATGCACTGGGCCAAATACATGACCTGTACATTACGGAACTTTATGACCAATGAGGTGAAGATGAGTGTACATGGCACCGATCGGAATAATAAGCCGAGGGAGTCCGGAAACGGGGTGGGTTGTGAGCAATATGACCGGTACAGTGGTGACGATTGGAATGAAAAGATCATTTCACTGTACTGCGAAAAGAAGAAAATAAATGTACAGAGACAGTGTGTGAAAAATATCCGTGGTGGTTCGTGATTGGTTTATGAATCAGTCATGGCTGTATTGGTGTGACAGCATTGTCAGTATGAGCTCGGAACTTCGTGACGGTAAAAATGGCATTGTCAATTTTGTGTGAAGTACTGATTTCGATTGTGGGAGGCAATTCAGTCCATGGTTGAATCGGATGTACGAAAAATGGATTCAACAGATTGTGAAAGCGCAATATCAGTTTGTAACGGAGGATGTGGCAAGGCGAGGAAAAGAGGGAAAAACGGCGAACGTATAAGGTGACAGCAACAACAAATACTGAAGGTGTTCATGGAACTGCACCGGCAGCAAGAGGTGATCCTTACCGAAATCATAAAAGGGCTTAGTGAAGAAGACGAGGAGGAGGAAGTTGTGCCATATGGAGAAATATCCACCAGTGATCATTAGCATGAGTTCCGAAACCGTGACGGAAATGTATTTCTATTCAGGAAAGAAGTGTTCACCAATTGGACATTCCAGCAAATGTTCAGTATATCAAAACAACTATTCAATCTACTAATGCCCGAATTGGTCCAGTTCCGTCCGGATATATGGCTCTTTCCGAGTTGTAGTGCTGAGGCGAGTAACATCAGGACAGAGCAAAAAATATGTACAGCATTATCTTTAATAAAATCTGGAAATTATACGTCCGTAGGGTGTGACATGGATGTTATGAAATGCACAGAAGTGAGAACATATGTTGTAGAATTATGCAAGTTTCTAGTGAAAAAGTAGGGTGACACGTTCATAAATAGAATACCGAATTCAGATGAGGTGGTGCAAATAGAGAAATAATTTGCAAGGGAAGGGTTTCCCGGGTGTACTGGATTTTTAGAATGTGTCAAATTTTCTAAAAGTGAACCTTCCGGAGACACTCATTTATCAGAGTCGAAAAAAGTGACGTACAAGTTACTGCCGAGGTGTAGGTGGACATGGATCAATACTGTTGGTTGTGGAAACTGTGAAATCCTATGCAATTGGTAATTTCAACACACTAACATCGTCATGTCTAATCCGAGATGTTTTCCGTTCGGATAGTGGTATGTGTCATGACAGTGCATATACGGCGATACCATCAGTACGAGAAGGAATTTTCTATACTTCCTTCCAGATGGAAATTATTCGTTATGGCCGACATTTATTGAACCAGATACTGAAGACAACAGCTCGGCTGGGCGCGAATTTACAAACATTTGAAATACCGTACGGGAAAATATCACTTTTTTATTCATTTCGTGGTGAGATATGGTCTATTATACTATTCCGTGCGGAATGAGGAGTCGAATACATCAGGTGACATCACAAATGGAAAAATTATTCTATATAACATGATGATACTTTTGCAGGCAGGAGCAGAAGGTGAAAAGTGGTGAAGAAAAGGAAAAAATGGACGACGTATTTAAAACAGAGGAAAAGAAAACCAAGTTGAGAAAGATGGAACCCGAACGGGAAAAAGAGCAGACGCATGCCAGGGAACTGAGAATGTTCAGGACATTGTGGAAGCGGCGATTGGGTGAATTGATGTTGTAAAAGACAAATCCGAACGGGAATCCCTACAGTTAGATTTGATGAAACACAAAGCATACATTTAGAACAATGACGAAGTGGTGGCGGTTGTAGAATAGGAGAAGACAACAGTGAGTCAGGAAAAATGTTGGTCATTCGTTGACCAAACGTGCCGCATTGTATATGACTATGAAGAATGGAAATAATATAAACCGTAAATGGAACTTGAATATGTGGCAAACAGTCATATGAAATGGGAGAGAAAGTGTGAATGAATTTATGGTCCATTGAAAAATGTTCAAAAATAGAGTAGTACGTGGCGATTGTGATTGATAATAAACTCAATGAACTATGTAATATATGTTAAATGTTTCTTACTTTTATTTAATCTGTGCCGTCGCAAGAAAAAAGATTATCATTTTCAAACCGGCTTGGATAATGGGACGGGAAGTTCCAAAAGCGTGCGAAGTTTGAAACCCAAACTGATTTGATAATACGGACAAAAATATGTCACGAAATCGTATGTGTGTAACTAACCGAGATGACGAATAGGATCATGTGTCTCCTGTTTATTCAACAGAACAAGATAACAATCAATACGATAATGCGACCTGTTTAGAAGGTGATGGGAATGCGATTGGACGCACCGTAACGGATGAACTGCGTGACGAGAATCATGGAAGAAGTTATACGGATGAAGGTATTTATGACAATAGTTTCACTGGTCGTTTCATATTTCTTTCTAATCTGTACGGAAAACGGTACTTAACAACCTTCAGGTCGGATGTTTAAAGTGGGTTCCTTTATTTACACAAATGATACATTTCTTTAATCGTCACCACCATCGACAAAACTGGAACATCAACTGACATGGACTGCTTGTACGAAGGAAATCTACCACCTATTCCGCGTCTTGCAACGTACAACAATGCATCATCATCATCCATAACGGTACAGCGACAGGAAAACGTACCGCTTGAAACGTAACTCGGTCCAACAAACTATGAAAGTGAATAGTTGAATAAACCTGCACTTACAGTTACTATCAAACAACCGTTCAAGACAACGATGAGCAAGATAACCCATTTCACCCATTCCAATTTGATGAACGATCATCGGTTTAGAATAAATGGATTCGGACGGAGAGCTAGGCCTCCATATTCTGTGAATGAGTACATTAACACTTGTTCCGGTAGATATTTGTTTGATGGGATGAGGTACTTGACTATGATTGGCAATCCGAGTCGAGTACGTGGAATTGGAGGTACAGGAAGAATTTCCTGTCAGGTGAGTTGGGTGAAGAGGTGGGCACACACGGGATCTAATGCTTTAGAGTCCATTGCCCATCAGCCGTGTGATACTATATGGGTACGATGCCCCGCAGAAATGTAATATCAAAACCGTGCGGTTGATCTTTGTAGGATTATGTCACAATCAAAAGAGCCCTGGGAAACTTTTGACGAGTTACCAAGCATTCTTCCACGACCGATTTCGGATTGGTACATGTTCCAAAACAGAGATGCTTGGTTTGAAGAATCAGCATTTGAGACACGTATGCGTTGTGCTCGTATAAGAGCTGCAGAGAAGGCCGAACGGGATAATGATAATGTGCAAGGAAACTTTATTCCATTCATGCTTTGTTGGCATGACGTGGGCGCATTTGGTATGACAGTGGAGGACAGAGGAAAGTATTACATGCCCGTTCCGTACAACGTTGAGAACATGGAACCA
>JAULBU010040473.1:0-34602 GCA_032358235.1 Odonthalia washingtoniensis | reverse complement strand
ATCATTACATTTATCAGAAACATTGGATGACGATCTTTATGGAACTTGAGCGTTGGATAATCAAGTAAAAAATATAAGTGCTAGGAAAGCAGATAAAGAGGGCTATGCCTCTGACGCTTTTGCTGATTCCTTATCTCGTACTATCCTAGCAGTTCGTTTCAAAAGACGTGGTGTGGCACAAGTTGAATCTTCTGAAAAGATTATAGAATCTGTAATGGAGGGAAGAGGTTAAGAGACGGTGAATGGTTGTATTGTTATTGCCGACAGGGGATACAGAAAAGAAGTTTTTTAATCATGTTTTCGAAGTTTGGTGTCGCTTCTATAATTTTTATGCCTGACTATCTCCTCAGAGTCCATCCATTCGTTGTCAAGTCTTACTTAAACTCGATTCGAGCAGATTTGGAGGAATAATATATGGATGTGGAGGTGGAGGCGGATGGTACATCTGAGAACATGAATCCTATTAAACTAAACATACCGATCTCTGTGGATGAAGTCAATGATATGGATACAGAAATGATGTTCCATAGAAGGTCCGCATTTATTGTCCATGACAGTCTGCAATTGGCACCAAGTGCATTTTCAGCATCCAAATCTGTGACGTCGTAAAATTCATTCGTGGAAAATTGGAAGATGACAGCGGTTGCAATACGCTATCATGGCACTGACAAGTTTTTCAAAGTGTTACGATTCATTTACAGTGTACCTGATGGTTTTCACAGTCATTTGAACAGATGGGTAGCAGTTATCAAGCCTAGTTTAGAACTGCATCACAACTTGTTTAGGGACAAGAAGCAGTGTGGTGACGTTCAAGAGATGATTACATGTGCATGGAAAAAAGTATTTGGAAACGGCAATGTATTCAAAGTTGGTCAGCATTGTGTGGCTTGGTTCATTTTGCGTCAATTTCGTCTTACAGGGGTTAATGCTGGAAATATACTTCTTCAAAGTAATTTCTTCCGCACAGTAGTGGAAATTATTCAAACAACAATTCCATTGAAAACAGATGAACAGCAGTTTGATCATCTCGTGAAGAGTTGGTTCAGTTCTAAAGTATCAACAAAGGCAATGAAGAGAGGATTCGTGAACGGGACAGCTGTTATGGATTCTCTTAGTGCTAATAAATTTGTTACTGGGTTATTTAAAATTTTTCTTGTATCAATGAAGGAGGTACCGTATATTGCTTGTTCTCCCGATGGAATTGCACCTTTGAGAATTGAAAGTATTAAATATGAGAATAGTATACCTGATGATGCGGAGCTTTGCAGAGAAATTACTGCTTGGCATTCGTGTACATTAAAACAAGAGTTTCACCTCGAACTTAACGTTAATCGAAGTAATTCACATCTGCAGGACCTGTCTTTTGTGAGGTTGGTGATACCAGATTCCGACAACCGGTTCCAACAGAACACATCTCTCAACTACTACACCAAGAGATGGTTTTAAAGTTAACCTACATTTCATACATGTATGCATCTGAGACTGTAATCGTCTACATTGTGGCAGCCAACTGTTTCCTAGAACATTTTCATGTATGTTATGCAGTATTAAGGTCATTCAGTGATCCATTATTAGGTTGGATTCATACCATACTTTATTTTGTGAAGTCTGAAAGCAGAGACATTGTTCAGTCGTTTACAGTTCCGGAAAAACGTGAACAGGTATGCCATGGATAACCGTGCATTCCCTCCTTTTAACATATTTGAACATGAAACTCAAGTTTATTACTCTAAAACAAAATGGAGAACAGATAGTGCTACTCGACAACGAGCAATTTTAAGTAGTTCAACTTCACACTTGAAGTGGGAACAGAAAATAGCATCACAAACATTGAAAACAGTAGCGATAAAGGCGTTTCTGACATTAGGATGTTCAAACGGCAGGAACTTTTGGAGTCTCAGACAACGTTTAAATCTCTGGAGAGTTTCAGAAATTCTTTGAAGAAATTTCAAGAAACATCTGACTGTATGTCTGACATTGCTACAGAGTTACTCACTGATACGTCTACTCTACATGATTAAGAAAATAGAAACTAAGAGTTATCAGAGGGTATAACAGGATCAGAAAAAGTTACATTTACTTTAATGGCAAAAGCAAGAAAACGTAAGCGTTTTACTTGTTTCGACAGTTCAATTGGTGTTAAACTGTGTCTCTCTTTTCATGTACATCAGCTAAAGCAGGGAATTCATTTATAATGCGTTCTATGTGGACAAAACGCAGGGTCTTGGAGATGTAATAGATCTTCTTTCTATCGTGAATTATTTTCAGTAAGTATTTGCGTGTGAATTCATCCAGGGCTCCGAAAAAGATGTTTTTCATTGTGGCATCCTCAGTCCACCCTATCCTTATAGACCACACCGCATCTCACAGCACAATCAGAATCACTTCCAATCCAAACAACTGGAAACTAGAATGATAATAGCGATGAATCTGAGTAGTTGCCATATAATAATAGAAACCTCTACTGTGAATAACACAGACGACTTAATGGTCTGAGTAGTGCTCAGGGCACAATTTTAAAATAAAATTAGTCAATGTTTTGATCACTATAGTAAGTCTTTCCGGCAAATATTGATTAATCGTGCAAAGACCGGGTAAATTAACATATTTTTAATCATAATTCAAAACAATGAAATTACAGTACGTTTTCTGCAAATTGTACAAAGATGGAAGCTCGTTCTGTAGACATTTCACTTGTATTAGAAGAGTAATATATTATGAAACATTGTTAAATTTATTAAATCATTGGTAATTAAAGAATTCAAGTGTACTCATTTATGGATGTTGTGTCTCATCATTTTACAAAGCCCTGAATTGAACATCCATAGGACGTCTTCGCTTTTCACGATAGCACTTTTGTGTTTGTCGAAGATTGTTCGCTTGTCCCTCCCCAATTTCAATTGAACGTGTATTATATTTAAGATAAAATTCGTTGTCAGTACTTCTCAATGGACTTGATTTGACATTACATTTTGTCAAGGCCACACAAAGACGCATTATAACATCATAGTTACTTCCTCCCATTTCCATTTATTTTCCATAACTGTCCAAAGTACTCCCATACGCCCAAAGACATTCTCAACTATAATAAGATCAGAGGTTACTTTTAAATTAAAACAGTGCTCTGTTCTTGTAAAATTACGGCCTTGTGGCTTCTTGTGTGGATTTCTTCCTCTAATAAATTTCTAACTCATTTATAGCCCTTTCCATCAAAATAGCCCATAGATTTTCGTAATCACTACTCAACTCCCCAATGTCAGTATAATCTAATTCAGTGTTTGATTTTTTGTCGCTTTAGGATGAAATCGGCGATCTTTCTGAAAAATCTCTAAATCAGAAAACGATCTGTTGTAATGATGTGAGCAATCAACTTTCAGTCATATAGGTCTGCTTCATACCCATACAACTTATTCTTACCACTGAAATATTTCTTTCCCTCTTGCATACTACCAGTTAGGCGATATGATTGTTGAAAGGTGACGTCTGTGGCATACCGATCATACGGAAAATGTTTAAATGATTTGTTCCTACTTATGAGATAGTCCATACTACATTCTTCGGCCACATATTCCACCATACTTTTGTATAAAAATGGCGATACAATATTAATAAATTTTATAATCAAGATTTCAAAACTTGGACCTTTCATATGGAATAAACGTGCTAACATATCCCATTGTCCCCCGTGTTTTAATACAGTTAATGTCTTTTCCAAAAACGGATGATTTTCGACCACGAACATCATTATAGCTTTATTAACATCATCCCTTATCTCGTTATATGAAGGACGAAATACTTCAGGTAAAAATTCATCATACTTAAAATGGCAGCTGATCTGCCGTTATTATAGAAAGAGTCGAATATTGGGCACGTTGTTCGTCGTCGTTCTCAATTAATTCCCCCACTATAACGTTGTCGATTTCAGCGTGACATTCGGAAGCCTTTTCTGCTATAAAACGTACTGCGTCTGTAACATGAGACGGTTCTATGGTCTCCATTGAAATTGAAATTTTGGCAAAAATCGCTATCAAAAATCGTTAAAAAATTCTATCCATTACCGAATGGTTTAAAAATGGTAGGTCATAAATCAAATTTATATCAAATGACCGTGCAATTCCATAATTATGGAACTTTATTGAAAAAGGCGCAAATCAGTATCAATGATCTTATTTTCGTTTTTGGCTCCGTAAATTGATGTGTCCCAATAATTTGAAATAATTGGAGGGCACAATCACAAACAGGCTCATTTTCAACTATTTCTAAATATTACAGTAGTGGTCACAGGATTAATACAAATTGATTGGATCTTTGCGTAGTCCCTTGATAACTGTGAGAATGGACTAGGCATCAAAAACCTATTTTTGGTGTTTCAAAAATCGTCTGGAGTTTCAAATTTAAACTGCTTTAGCAACTTCCATACTAATCCAAAAATGTTGGAACTTGACACATAGGTTACTTACCTCCTGAAGTTTATGACCGTGGAAAAATGGAAAAAGTAATATTGACGAACTAGGTCTCCATAAAAAGTCATGATTACTATAGCGATCAATAAAACCAGGCATTAGGGATATAGTAAAAGACTGCATCTTTGCAGAATTATTTGAGGCCATAGAATGGCACCCCAAATCTTCAAATAGACGGAGACATTTATAAAATTTCCGCAAGTTTTTTCGTGTCCCCTGTCCTTAATTTTCATATGTGAGACTTTCATAAAAGAGTACAATTCAACAATCAGCACTATATACAGTAATGTGTGGGGTGACTAGAACAATGAAGAGAGAGTGAAATTGTCATGTCTCTCTTCATCATATTCTGATGCTTTTAATACTGTTCTAAGATTTGAAAGTTTAAGAACTTGTAACGTGTCATTCAAGTTTGTTCTCATTGGCTGAGACTGACATGGAGAAAGTTTCACAAAACTGAGAAAAAAAGAAATGAATATATATATATATATATATATATATATATAAATAGGAGTAATAAATTAAAATAGGAAGAAAGTTTGGATATAAGTGTCTGATAATACTTAGTCTTCGAAATTTCTTATTTATGTCAATTAATTAATATACATTCTGGTTAATACATGGCTTGTAACAAATGTAAAATGACAGTGTGTGGTGGTGTGTTGTTTCTAGTATTATGTGGATGCAATGATTTCATCTTTGGGAATGAGATTTACTCAGCTTGTTATTAATCATGTTATGTGATGGTATAAATAATAGTGTGAAATAAATGCAGTTTATTATGTTATATACCAAATCATGGAGCTATGAATAACCAGAAGTAGAGAAAGCGAAAGTGTAGATATAATACAGGATGTAAATATATAGATATAGATATAGATAGATAGATAGCGACAGAATGACAAAAGTCTCACACTCCTTCATACTTCTAGTTGTGATGGTTGGGGTGATTGAGATGGATTTATTTCATTCATGAGAAGTTTTTGTCAATTCGGTAGAAGTTATTTGGTCAATATATCTGATATGTTTTAGTGGATGAAACTCTTTTGATGCTAATAGTCAATGTTTGAAGATGATGATGAAGATGATGATATTTAATATCAATGTGCTTTCTTTGGACTGTATTTTTGGCGATATCGATCACACCGTTATTGTCTATCATAAATATAGAAGGGGGTATTGGCTGGTTATTGAATTCATTCAGTAGTTTCCGTATCCAAATATTGTCTTGGAGCGCCTGTGAGGCTGCAACATATTCAGCCTCACAGGTGCTGAGAGCGATTGTTTGTTGTTTTCTCGATGACCATTGAATGGGTGCTCTATATGAGGTGTGCATAGCTGCAGATGTAGATTTTCTATCGTAGGATTCAGCATAATCAGAATTTGAGTATGTCATAAGTATAATATTGTTTGTATTGTTGAAAGTGATTCCATTATGTGATTTAACGTGTAGATATCGGACTAGATGCTTCTTTAGTAGCATATGTGTGGACGTGGTTTTGGTTAGAAATCGAGCTAGTCGTCCTGTATCAAACGCGATATTTTTTGAGTGTACAATCAGCAATACATCTTATGTCCCCGATTCATTACATATAGAGTTTCTTTAGGGTTTCATTGAGTGGTTAAGTTTTAAATTCGTCAACATAGTCTGGTTTATGAGTAAGTGGAGTGGGACGACTGTTGGATTCATTGAGATGTAATTGGCTTGTTAATTTTATGATTAATGTAGACTGTGAGAATCACCATTAGTACGATGATCAATAGACCAACCCAAAACTTTATGCAGCTGTCCAAGGTCTTTCAAAGTGTACTTCTTTTTGAGATGTTGTAAAAAGTCAGTGATAGCTTTAATGTCGGGTGTGGTTGCTAAAAAATCATCAATCGGAATGGATATTATTATCGTTCCTGTAGGTGTATGTTTAGAATAAATACATGTGTCGGTATGGGATTGCCTGTAATTCGCAGATATACGATAACGATGGAGACCAGTTAGATAAATGTTACACGCTGGTTTCGAACCAAATAGGTTCATTGGTAATTTTCTAAAATTGCAGTTAGAGTGAGCAAAAGAACCGTTAGATAGTAGTATTTTTTTCACATACACAACGTGATTAGATTCATATTCTTCATGTCTAAACGCATAAGATATGCCAAAATGTCTAATATGATTGCGATGATGATGGGCATGTGCAAATAGAAGTCGCGATATCGCAAATTTATCATATGATGTATGTTCAGCTGAGTAGGCGCTGGTGTTGTCAGGATTATGGTGAATTGGTGGTTTCATTAGGTCACCACGGAGAGCTCATCGCGCTACCCATGCAGTTATAGATCTTTTTGTCTTGTTTGTAACGGTAGGTAATTGTGAATGATCTGTCTTTGATTCTTTTATTGGTTTTTTGTCAATGTCTTTGTTTCAGAGCCATTTGATGACATTGTTACTATTTCATTGAGTAATTTCTGCATCGTATGCAGTCACCCATTGCGATGCATCTGGGTATTTTAATAGTAGTTGAAGATGTTTAGGTGGTTCTGAGTCAGTATGATGGTTACGGTTTTGTAATGAAATGATATTTTGAATGCTCTGCCAAGTTATTGGGTTGGTTCAAAAGGTGGATGTTGTGGGATGAATTCTTCTAATCTTCATGTTGTTATTTGCAATGTGTCTGATAATTTGATGGTGATGTGATCAGATTTTATATGATGAAGGACTTTTGTCGGACGAGATCGTGCGTCAAGTTTTCGTTTCCTCGCGCTGGAGTTAACTACCGTTCCATTCGTGTCGAAAGGAAGTAGGAGGGGCGGAATTTTAATGTTGTGTTGCCAAATTGATATAGGTGTAGGTTTTGTTTATGTATGAGGTATCATATTATATTTATACGTGGCGTCAAGAATAGCAAAATCCCAAAATTTTGGCGCCATTCTTCTGTGTTCCAGGGAGGATCATACAGCATTCATCAACGTTATGTTGATTCTTTCGGCCCGTGAATTTGATTGTGGTTGATGGGGTGCAATCGTGGATTAGTCAATACAATTGTAGCGGGAAAATGATGTAATTATATGCAACGTGTACTCCTTGGCATTGTCAGAATGAAACCATTGAGGTACTTATCCGTGTCTGTGGCACATGCAGTTGATTATTTGAGGGCTTATTTTCGCTAGTTGAGCTCGCGTTTGGATGGGTTTAGCGATGACACATTATGACGCCGTGTCTATAAATTTCACGATATGTCTGTGTGCCCGTCCAGACGGTGGCCTAATGGGGGCCATGGTATCGCTTGCGATGGATTGTCCAGCTACTATGTGTTGTATGTGAGATCGTGGGTAGGCTTCATGTGCCGCCTTGTCGTCTGCGCATGATTAGTAGGGTAAAATGCATCGGTGGGAATTGACATACCATTTAGGGCTGGAAAGAGTCCTGTTGATATTATTTTGCGTAGGGCAAATATTGGTGCGTGTTTAAACGCAAGATGTAGAGACATAGTAATGTATCTTACGTTTTGGGATTGATATAGAGGAGGATAATGAAGTAAACTGGCGTTGAATAACAGTATTTGTTGGAACTGATGATGAAAGTGAGGAATGTAATTTAGTAGGGGTCATTGTTTTGCAGAGGCATGGAATCTGTTGGGATGATGATGGAATGGGACAATTAGATGTCGCTGAGTGTGGAGACAAAGGAAGGTGTTTTCGGACTGGTGATAATATCGTATTAGACATGTTATGCCATGTTGCGATCAGTCTGTAGATAGTGTGAGCAGGAAATTTGTGAGTTTGGGTGATAATTTCTTTATTTTATATGAGTATAGCAGCTTTGTCGTTTCTAGTAATTTCATGTACCGACACCAGTGTGTCAGAGATTGCTGGTGAGGTTACTGTCTGTGTACAAATTGGACCATTTGAGGTATCAATGTCGATGGAACCAATGTGAGTGATCGGAGTAGCATGATTAGTTGCAGTAGTGGATGTTAGATTTTGGTTTAGTTTATACTTTGAGGGTCCAGTAGTTGGTGTATGCATCAGATGTGTAGCTCTATCAAGTATGAAAGTACCAGAGAGGGAGATGATATGTCATCATCAGAAAAGGCTTCCGTATTTTGATTAAAGAGATCATACGAGGTAGGTTAATATTGTGGTTAATAAATCGTGATTTTGCTGTGTTTTGGAAGCGATTACATTATGATGAATTGTTGGTTGAGAATTTTGATTGAAAACGTTGCTGCTGAATTTGTTGTTGATGAAGGGAATTCTTGGGGTCTTTGCATTGTTCATCTGAATTATTTAATATCCTGCCGTAAGTAGTTGCATGAACTTTTCAGCAAAATGTTTTGTGTGATTGATGAGATGAATATGTTTTATTGTTGTATGATGATGATTGTGGACGATCTTTTTTGTACGATAGTTGTGGTGGAGAGAGAAATGGATATTGTTGCTGGTAATTGGGATATGAAATATTGGGCATTTGTGTGGCTATGGCGTCAATAGATTTTATCACCGTTTTCAATGCTTGAATTGAGCGAAGCACATTCGTAAGCCATAATGTTGTCAAGTATGAGTATGATGGATTTTGACAAATGCCTTTTATCATAAATTCCATGGTTGTGTTTTCATCATCTATGTTGGGGTAGCACGTTGATATCTTTAGCGTGCTTAGTTTTTCATGTGCAATAAAATATTCATTATCATTCTCGTAGTTGTTGATGATAGTATCCAAGGCTTGCATTTCTAAGGAGTCATGGTCCGCCGGTGTCCTTTTAAGTAATTTGTGTATAACTCTGTTTATAATCAGACAGGGATTAATGGGAGTCCCGGTGTGATGATATCAGTGGCAATTTCTGAAGGTAATGATGCAAGAACGACACTGGTCAATGCAGTAACTGAGCGATGATTGTTTGGGTCGAAGGCATAGTTGATTTTTTCTATGCGGTTCGCAACTTGGATTGTTTCATCCTCGCAACGGATTTGAATTAGCATGGCTCCATATTTTTTTTGTCCAACGTTGCGATTGTCGGTTGGTGGAAGGGGATATTATTTGATGCGGGAGTATTTTTATTAGTTTGTGCCATGGTTCATTGATATGGTAAATTTATATATATATATTTTAGTTATTGATTATAATTTAAAAAATGTATATTTCATTCGTTTCTCAGCCATCTCACAAAATATGTTGTTCCTGTGGTTCAGGTGTTTCTAACAAGGTTATTTTCCCTGTACCGGTTCATGGTAAAGTAAAATTTAATTCGTCCCCGCATGTCATGCGGATATTTTTTGACTCTTCACGACATAATCAAACTTGAAATTGTAATTATTTCCGGTTCCATTTGAAACATTACCTACAAAAATTTCAATCAAAATCGCAGTCTCATTTCTTCTCATTTTCATGTACTTACAATGTCCACCGTTTTCTACTATTTTCATTACTTTTATTATGATATAATTTACTGTAGTACCTTCTTCTTAACTAGATAATAATATAATTTACACCTCCTCGTCCTTAAAGGGTTTAAAGGTTAGATGTCAACATGTGAGGGCCGTTTTATAAAAAATTTTAATTCGATTTATTCGTATAAGTTGATTTGGAGATTTTTAATGAGCCAATGAGGTCCCGAATTTCAAAATCAATTTATTTCCGAATTAAGCTAAAAATGTCGGCGAGATGTGGCATCTCGCCGACATAAAAATCATGCGATATTTTATGTGTAGGTGCTCGCATAGATTTTTGATTACCATAATTGCATCAAATTATTTCTTTTTCCACAGAAAAAAAATAATTTCGGTGCACAGTATGCTTGACGCCGTGTCTTTGACTTTCTCCCCGCCTATTATTTCATGCCTTTCATCCTCCCTCTTCCCCATGTACTAAAATTGACATTAACAATAACAAACTTCCTCCTCACCCCACCCGTAAATAATCACGATTTGTATTAACCGTCCCTCCTCCCTCTCCCGCACATAGTAACAAGAACCTTCTGTCAGGAAGTAATAACAATTATACGTTCACCTTCTTCCCTCTGTACCAACCAAATAATAATAACAATTTCTAGAATTGGTATTCTAGAAATGACTTTGCAATCGGCTGCGAGTAACAACAAAGAACTGGATGCCGTTATTGTACCTGTTAATATCGAATCGTCCAATCCAACCTACACTCGTCACTGTACCTGTTAATATAGCATCTCGATCCATCCAGCTGATACCCGTCACTATCGAACCTCTACATATCGAACCACGGTCCGTATCACAATGAAGCGATGACAATGACGACATTATAGATGTATGTGCAGAACGGGTCACGCAGCAAAATAGTGGTGGTAGTAGATTGTGTGATAGTTGTATGACGATGAACCCATTGGTTCGACAACCGTACCACGAACTTTAGCTGACGCTAAGAGTCTGCTATCCCCGCACTTTATTAATTTTCAGACTTTAAAAAATACTTTATTAATTTTCAGACTTTAAAAAATATTTTGAAGATTATCAAGGTAACAGGAGCCCAAAATGCGAAGAACCGAACAAAGGTTTTCATAATATTGGTAAAATTAATACAACGGTAACTACGTGCGCTCTATATTCAAGAAAATCTCGTGTGTACGGAGTATAATGAGGATGACATTGGAGAAGCCCCAGAAATATCATCATCTGCCAGAAAACTGACAAATTTATCACAGACTTCTGCAAAAGTCGTGAAATCACGGAACGGTGATGAAAAGGTATTATAGCAGAAAGGGATATACCACTGTTTTACAGTGCTTAAAATTTCATTACCGGTGCTCTGGGCTTGGAAGAGCAGTCTGACGGTCCATCATCCTCACATTACATTAACTAATCTGTATGTACCGCGCCGTCTGCTGTCATCGGATCAATTACAAGAAGTCCAGACTTCACTAGAGATAAATACTACCGTCTCTTACATGTTCTTTGCGACTCTAAGAGTACTCTGACGAGGCAAAGAATCCAGAACAGTCTGACTCGAGCGGAATTGGATACCGAACTCGAAGATCTATTTCAAGATCTGTCTGATCTTTTTAATTACATATCATTTACACCGTCACAAATGGATATACTCCGTGGATGTGTCACAGTAAGCGTCCTTAATTCTTCAAATTCTTCAAATTGTCCTCATGAAAGGGACGGATTGACTCTAAAGAAAAAGGTTGCAGAGTTCCGTTCTGAATATGGAACGGCACTACAGCGATACAAAAAGAGTAGGCAGGGTGACCCTGATGATTTTATAAGCTTTACAAATAGATTCTTTATTATGTACTCCCGCTGCTTCTTTGAAAAATATCCTTACTCAACAGAAATTTGCTCCCGAACATTTCCGATTTTGGCTCGATTCGAAGATGGTGTACATCCAGCTAAAACTAGGGTCGAGGCAGTAGAAAAAGAGGCGAAGTACCCTTGACTCGGTGAGTGGACTCTACTTCTCGGAGGACTGAAATAAATTGCCGATGTACTACGACTCCATAATGCTGAAGCAGTCGGTAAACGAGAAACGGCCGAAATTGAACGTGCACAATATCTTGCGATCGGTGCAATTGTGCAATCCACGAAGACACTTATGTCGGAAATCAAAGATGCAAGATGAATGTCAGGATCTGCATCTAATTCACAAGACCAGTCACTGTCTCAAACGGTATTGTCAACCTCTGCTACCAACTTCGTGAAAGTACATCTAGACAAAGTCAATAAGTTTTAAATAACTCGAACACATGTAACCACCGCTTTGTAATTCTTCCCTAATTTCCTCTCTTTTGTTTAATATCAACGTATTTATTCGCCCCATAATCAGATTTGTATCTATATTTAGATCATTTTGAAGGTAAACATCAGGGGCTCCTTGTACGTTGTTTTCTTGGTGTACACTAATGTTCTCGAACTCGTCCCTTCATCATGGTCTATAAAACATTATGTAGTTTTCAGGTCAGCGCTTTAATTTTTGTACATTTCCCTAGTCTTGTCCTGATGTGCCACCAAAAACTAGCGAACTGGCTGTCAGCCATCCCAAACACTTTCTCGACTGTCATTCAACAAGTTGAGTGATAAAAGTTAAAAGAATCTTTATTCAGAGATAGATTGCTACCAGAATACGGTGTAACCACATTCTTTGGAATTGCGATAGCCGTTATCTTCCACGATGATTGCCCAGTTCGTGAGTTCTCCACTGTGCACTAGACCATGTAGCGAAGAATATTGGAATGCAGTCGAGTTGTGAGTCCCTCCAGCACGCGTTCCCGAAACGAACTCGAACTAGTAGTTAGCTGTAACTGCTTCTTGCACTAGAATTGCCAGGAAACCGTTTCTGTTTCGATACATTTTCAGATTAGAAACGTATGCACCACAGGGTTTCTTGATCGCTACAGCGAGGCCACCTAATGCTGCTATTATTCTTGATATCCGTGACCGTCTTTTTTCCGTAAATAGAAGCGACTCTCAGTGACAATCAGATTCGGTTTTGTGGAAGGTTATATTTTTCAAGGCTCTATCTAGAGCCGTCAGCATTTCGTTAAATATGAAGTATACAGATGGACAGATGGAACACTTATTCCGTATGGCCATGACACATCGAGGTATCTTGCACCAGCGGTCAAGCGCATGGCCAATCATAGCATTGTTTCCATGGGAATTGATGAAATTTTTGATTTCGGTTGTGTCTGCGTTATCCAGCAGTCATCTGATACTATAACGCACAGTATTCTCATTTGTTTCTTTGAGATGCGGTATAACCGCCTAAATAATTTATCACGTAGTTGTTCACAATGAACAATGTAGTCAAATTTTTCTCGCCAATACACCGGTCCTTGAAACATGAATTTCATTTTGAGGTGTTGCCAACACCTCACGAATTGTAATAGTATTTGTGTACTTGAGCCTAACTTGCTTTTGAAATTGTGAATCTTCTTTTTGATCACTGGAGACCGTCGCAGTGCTTTGTAGATTACTTCCGACATTAAAATATACTGCTCGTAGGTTCGTGTTTCTCCTCAGATTTTGTTGTTTCAACGAGAACGTAGACCATCCCCAAAATCTGTTCTTCCAACTGCAACGTAGATAATCCACAAATGTGGCCGATGATCACCGGCGATAGAAATGTACAGTCGAAATCAAAATATATGTACGGCAATACTTTGTTCTTTTCACATGTATAACTGCATTTTAAATCAAAATTTCTCCAGAAATTAGAAAATGTTATAAAACAGAAATATATAAATTGATTTGGAGATATGCCATTTTCTCTATTCTCCAAATCACATTTTTCGGAAAAAATCGAATTAAAAATGTTATAGAAGTCCCTAAGGCTTAGTTCCAATTTTAAACATGAAGTCGGTCTGTGCTTATCCAGAGTGTAATCACAGATAATGTAAGCACTAATACAGTGTCTTCGGATATAGGTAGGCATTCACTGCCGTCGGGTTTACGACGAGTGACGAAGTTCCAAATTGAAAAGTGTATAAAAGGCACGCGCCTTTGTCACACCCCGAAAGAGAAGTACAAAGATAATTTAATCAACATGTAAGAAAGGCCTAGTATAATAACTTCGATATGGTATTTTTTAAAAACGTTGCAAATGGAAGTGTTGAGCAAAACTGAGATAGTATTTTTTATTAAAATATAAACTATCGTAGTTTTAATGTTGAGCAAAACTACGATAGTCCATTTTTTTAAAAATATAAACTATCGTAGTTTTGATCAACATTTTTTAAAATGTTGAACAAAACTGTTGAATTCTGACGACTGTAATAATTTCTGTACATTATTACTGAATCTATGGTACATGTGTGTGGAACAAGTGCTGCTCGTCCCAAACACAAATCACCTTCGTCCATACTTTACCGACGGGTGGAGGATAACTTGTAAGAACTGAGTATTAATAGGAAGCTGACTACCGCACAAAATCACCCTCACAAATAAAGGTAACCAATTTAAGTTCAACAGATTAAAAGTGTGAATTGCAACACAAAAACCATTCAAGAGGGGCCAGCAAGAACATCATCAACAAATTTCATACTTCCACAGTGTCTGGTGACTCTAAGGAGAATATTTCTTGCCTTCGCAGCTTGAAAAGGTTTGAGCTTGGGCAAGAAGTCAACCTTTGGATATTCAATTTTTACAACTTAATGGTGGAGAAATGTCTCCACCAGTATTTTCCATATGATACCGAGTCACAACAATTGGCTTACCGCATCATAAACAGAAAATTGAGTACCATTTCCATTTTTCCACAACTGAAGTGTCAAAGGCAGAGGAAGAGAACAAGGTACTTGCACGAAGTTACCTTGTCAGGTGTGTCTCTCATCAGACCACTCGTTCACTAACCGCAATAGTAGCAACAGGAGATGTGGGAAGTTTATGGAATGTGTTCTTAAGTCAGTGTAGGTCCAAAAACTCGCATACGCTTCGCGAAGTATACCAGAACCGTATTAACACAAAAATGAGCACGACTGATAGCTTAATATCCTACCAAGGACGCATACAAGAGCTGATACTAAGGTTGGACGGCATGGACTACAAAGTTTCCGAAACACACAAATGGGGAATCTTAACAAGAGGTTTTCTGGACATCTTCAAACCATAGTTCGAACCATCAATTTATCATTGGAAGAGCTCCTTTACGTAACCCTTCTCATGAAATTGCAAGAATTATCACGTGAAGACATAGGGGACCCCAACATTCCGATAGAAAGAAAAAGGAGAGCGGGAAACGTAGGTTCTATCATTGTCACCACTGAAAAGAGAAAGCCATGAATACCTGAAAGACGTTTTCCTGGTCGATGCCACTGGTGCCTCAAGAACGGCGACATAATGCATTATATCCTTGTCTTCTGCTTCTACATTCCGCCATGGCGGATCCAAGAGTCATCAAAAACAAAAATGAACTCGCAAACAGTGCAACAGAAACATGCAAAGTGGAATACTTTGCATTTTTTAGCACAGCATCAAACCCTCCTTCCAAAGTCAAGTCACAAGAAAAGTGGATAATCGACTCAGGTCGCCTGAGGGGGCGCGGCGTCTCCCATAATTACACTAATGAAAAGGCGTGCCTTCATAACGACATAACAATCTGTAATGGATCTGTGGTTACATAGGGAAGGAACAACTAACTATATCAGTTAAGGGCAATCATAGTCAATTTGGAGAAGTATAACTCGCCCCGCAGATGGGCAGAAGTTTCCTCTCAATAGGGCAAATGACTAAAGATAGCAAAATCTCTGTCAATTTCAAAACCGATAAATGCACAATAAAAAAGGGAAACATAACGACTGTAACAGGCAATCGAGGAACAAATAATTTATATAGAATTTCAGACACTATTCACAATGACGAATACGAAGGCCTGATAAATACTGTCAAAAGTACAACAATCGATGGTCAAAGTGATGATGAGGAAGCGGAACTGATTCCACATACTCGGAGCAGGATGAAGAATACATAGACACTGATTAAACAAATCCACTGAAGGATTGGCATCGAAGACTGGGACATTTATCGGTAAGCGGAATCAAGCAGCTCGTACGAATCGGAAGTGTCGCTATGAACAAACGAGATCTAAATCGCAAACTGAATTTCATAATTTGAGCACATGACAAATCCCACGCTATTGAATACAAGAAGCGTCTACACAATCCTTGCGTACTTGGGAATGCATTTAGTGTACTGGTCCTCGAAGTTACAATCAATCGTGTCGCACAGTACGGCCGAAGCCGAGTATATTTCCGCAGACTCTGTGACATGAATGATTATATGGTTCAGATCACTGTTAGAATATTTGAAGAATAATCCAAACAAAGCCACCATCATACACGAGGATAACAATGCTCGCATCATTCTTGCTAGAGGTGAAGGCTGTTTTCTAACTACTAATCAAATAAGTACCATATATCATTATCTCCGAGAAAAAGTGCTAAGTGGAGAGATTGTTTTAACTTATACGCCAACCGATGAGCAATTGGCTGACTTTCTTACAACGCCGCTGTCAACCAATCGCTTGAACTAATTAATGACTCAAATCATTAAGATCCCAGTGAGCAGCTTGATTCACTCGTCTCACTGAAAAAGAAGAGGGGTGGAGGGTCTAAAGGTAATCGATGACGTTCAATGTAAAAAGAAAGGTTCAATTTGAAAAGAAAGGAGATAATTATACCATTGACTGAAAGTCAACTTTGATGTAGCAAATGGAATTCATTTTGGTGATGCACATCATCAAAATGAAGAATTTAAGGTTTTTATACGACGATCAGTTTAACATCAACGCCTTGAAGTGGTACACACACGGATCTAATCCAACGAGATGTAGATGAGTATCTCCAAGATGAAGACTTTTGAAAAACGAATGAGCTGTTATTGCTTGCTCTTATGATACTACTTCAGGATGTTGTACTAATTTTAGTATTTCAACTGAGACTCAACATCCTATTTTTATTTTAATTTTTTTTATAACGCCTCACTCGTCGAGCAGGAGTGTTGAATTATGACGACAGTAATAATTACTGATTGTATGGCACAGGTGCGTGTGTGGCACAAGTGCTGCTCGTGCCAAACACAAATCACCGTCATCCATACTTTACCGACTAGTGGAGGATAACTTGTAAGAACTGAATATTAATACATAGGAGGCGGACTCCCGCCCAAAATAACCCTCAAAAAATAAAGGTAACCAATTTTTAAATTGGTTATCTTTACTTGTACCTAAGAGAGACTATGTATAGTAACCAGCAACTAGTAGGCTCAAATCGTTGACATCACCGACCCGCGACGCATCATCAACATCATTGTAAAGGGATATTTTTTCGTAAAGTATAAGAAAAATTGCAGTAAAAAATTACAACAGAATGCGAAATTGTATGGAAAAAACATATTTTATGTATGTCAAAATCGTTCACATAACTAAATAAATGTTGAATGGGAAACATAACATTTCAGTAAATAATGCACGTATAACTGGGGAAGTCATGATCGGATGACAAGGCCGTCAGAAAGTTGCTCAACGGTGCAGTGTGCCGATCAACGCGAAGGTTCTTGACTGTGTGTCCTGACCAGTCGCCCGCTGCTCGCTGCAGCGGCCGACCGTGGCATTTTATTATGAAATAGGGCTTCTGTAAGCATTGCTTACAGAACCAAGAACTGTAAATTTAAACCCACAACGTGCGGACATGAGAAAGAAATCTGAACAATATGTATGAGATGTAACTGTTTCTCGTAACCGGCAATATTACAAAGAACTGTTTTCATAATGTTATTATCATTGGTGTGTAAACAAAGCAAATAAATTTATATAATATTATGTTGATAACAGAAGTACCTGAAAACAGAAAGAGGTAACAAGAAGAAGCTAAAAAGTGGTAAGTAACTAGGAGAAAGATTTGAATCATTCTTTGAAAAGCTGGACACAGTGAACGTTGAATATACGAAAGTATTACCTATTGAATAACAATTGGATATAGTATAAAGCAATCATCTGTGCGCGTGAGCCAATAGACAAGGCGCGAAACACGTGACTTCCAAGAAGTAACCAATCGTGACGTTGAATCGCAACGTATATAGGAGGATACCACCAATTTTTCAAACAACAAACTCTTACGATAAGAGTAACCGTATTCCATATCTGTTTATATAATAATTTAGTTCTCCGAATCGTAAGCGGCATGTTTTAGAATATGTTCAGCATAATAAAATTTAGAAATTTTATGTAAAGCATGACATGTTGCATGCCATTCTACACAGTAAAAAGTAACTTTTCAATCTATAATTTTATTTTTTCACAAACTTGTGCTGTTTTATGTTATTATGAGCTCAATAATGTCAACGGATATGGATAATATATCAATTACAAATTATCATGATGGGTTGGATATTGAATTTACGATGGATGATCTATTCATCGCTCCGGTACAGGCATGAAAAACAATATTTAATAAGGATACAAGACTACTATTATCCTGTGCGAAAATAACTAAATTCTCATTTAAAAAAATACCGAAAGGGTTGAATAAATACAAGAGTTTCAGGCATCTGCCATAAAAATGCAAGAAATTTCTTGTACATGTCATGGATGCATGTACTAAAAAGTTGGCATCAGTCATTTTTCTCAATGATAGTAATGGACTTTATAAATAATATCAAAAATCTCAAACAGTAGAAAACGCATGGTAAGTGGCATGGTGTTGGCAATGAAAAAAGCAAAAAAGGGAGCATTGAAAAACGAGTGGTAAGAGCTTGTTTATTTGCGATCATGTCAGGTGTAGAACTGCAAAAGCTAATCGGAGACAATGAAGATAATTTAGTAATGGATGATGTTAACTACCTTCTCGATGGATCTGTAAATAGTAAGAATCTTGACGAGAAACGAGAATGTCATAATTTTATCTTTTCAAGCAATGAACAGATACAAGGTAAAGAAAGCAAACGGAAATCAGTTACAAGTGGAGGGTTCACAGCATGAAGGAAACAATCAAGGGATGATTGGATGGATGTTTTGAATGAATGCCTAGTAAATAAACATAAATTCGGAAGAAGTTTTTTTCAGAGTGTGAAATCAAACAAGCGGTATTGTTCATATTACGAGGCGATAATGTTCAGACATTATTGTGCGGTACGAAAAGTGTAAGATGTGACGGGTCTAATAGGAAAATTCCTGCGGTATTACGCCAAATGTCCACTAAGGCATTGTGGCGAAAGTATTACGTGGAAGAAAATTTAGTTGTAGATACAAGAAAATTAGGTAGGATTTTGTTCATAGATGTAGTTAATGAGATAACGAAAGGTGATGTTAAACCACAGGCATGTGTTGACTACATATTGAATGGACTAGTTAATGAAAATATGAGGGATGTGTCAGAACTTGTTGGGAAAGAGGTGAAAGATAATGAAGAAAGAAAGAAAATTATTATAAATCTACATGATGTTGAAGAGTTTCTAAAATATATAACTTTATAAACCATATCAATTAAAATGATGATAATCCATTGCATGACATACAATTCGCATTGCTGAAAGGAATAAACGAAGTACAAAAAGTTAGTACATGTACAGAATATTTAGCAACGTGCACGGTCATAGACCAAATATAAGATATTATTGATGAAATAACTGATAATATTACAATGGTTCTAGAGAATTGCAAAATAAAAATAAGGTTATACATGGCACATTCACAGGATGCGAGCACAAAACAAAAGATTGGTGAAATAATGACGTATATAAAAAAAGGAAGATGCAGGTACAAGTTGTGCTCTGTTCATGGATTATAAAATAAAGCTAGAACCTCTACGACACAGGGAATCCACTGCTCAATTTTTTGGGAAACGTGGAATGTCGAGGCATGGTACTGGTGTATTTTACAGGGCTATAAAGTAGGAAGAAAGAATAGATGAAAAACAGAAAGAAGACATAGTAAAAGTCAAGAACATGAGTCCAAAAATGGGTGGAAAGAAAAAAGTAAATGACAGGCATGAAGAATGTATAACAGGTGAGAAAGGCAACCAGACTCAGGATGACTTATCAATGTTTTTCATTGATAACGTTGTAGAAAACGACACGACACAAAATTGTGTTGAAACTGTTTCAATTTTTGAAGATGTAATATTTAGAGTCAGCAAAGAGTTAGGTCATTGTGGTAAAATATGGATTGTCACAGATAATGCTAGATGCTACAAGAACTATTTGTTTCGTGCGATGGCACTTCAAATTTGTGAATGGCAACAATTAAATTTATTGGGGATTGTAAATCCCGCAGCACAAGATGGCAAAAATATGGTGGATGAACATTTCGCAATTGCGAAGAGGCATATTGTGAAATACGTTACAGAAAATAAAAAGACGTGATAGTTCCAACAGATGTAGTAGAAGCTTTAACTTACGAAGGTGGTATAAAACATACGTCTGTAGATATGGTTGCCTTTAATCGCAATCATGATATTTTAAACAATTGGAAAGCAGCCAAAGAGAATAAACAAATTGTTGCCCTTGGTAAAATATCTGAATTTACATTTTTGAAGATATGAGAAGGAACATATGAAGGTCGAACGTTTGAACATTCTGGAGGTGCTTCGAGAAGTATGTTATTAAAACGGTAGGAAACCGTATATACATCAGAGACAGAAAATGGCACAGGTTTTTGTGGTAGAGATAGAGCATGTTCGAAAGGGCGGACCGAAGAGGTAATTGATGGTAGCGGTAACATATTAATGTTGACGATAGTATAGCAGAACATGGAGGTTTAAATACGGTTTATGAAAGTCGTAATAGTACAAAGTCGGGGAAGGATAATAGTAATACCGAATGTATTGCAAGAATGCGGAATGAAGAAAGAATAGCGATTGGAAACAAGGGGCCTTTATTTATTGGGATGGAAATAGGAGTCAGTATTATAAGCATTAGTAACATAAACAGATGGGAAGGAGCTGTATATATTGACCAGTTAAGTGTTCCTGATGATTCAATTGCAGAAATTGAACATTCCGGAGATAACATATCTTCGGATACGTCAAGTATCTATGATGATACAGAAATTGGCGATGTTGAAAAGGATGATTCCTCTCAATGTAATGAAGACAATGTTGATGATTGTAACGACAGAAATAACGAATCATATCATAAAAGAGCTGTATTTTAAGCAGTTACCGACAAAACAAATATAGATGATTATGCGTATGTGAAAAACACATTTAGTTGCCATAAATCTTGTCGAAAGTACAGGAAGGAGGCAAGTTATGTTACTCATGCTTCGGATGTAATTATAATGTAGAGGACAAGAAAACAGTTATCCACGCTGTTAAAATCGCATGTGAGTCCATCGTTAAAGAAGGACTTCAATTACTATATACGCGAGCGGATAAAAATCCGATATTAGCGGAAGTTGTAGTAGATATTTCGCAAAACATGTTGATGCTACACGGTGGATGTGCAAGTCGGTCAAAGAAAGGACAAATCATGGGTTTGAATACTGTCTCAACATATGAGGACGAGATCAAACATTGATTCGATATAGGCAATGCTCATCCAGGACGCAAATGAGTCCTTCCATGATTTTTAAAGCCATTAGATTATCGCATCCAACAGAATATTTAATTCCAAGTGAGTAACAAATCAGCAATAGAATATCTACTTTATTAAGACAAATGTAATAAACGTAATGAAAGAACGAGGCGCATCTTCGGAAATCAAAGGTAATATCCAAATTTCACCAACTGCCAATTCCGATAACATCGGCAATGGAGGTATAGATAATATCCAATCAACCACAATGAATTTCGTGTCAAGAGAATATAGTATGAACCATGGAAATTAGTTGGATGTAAATAGAAACAATGATAGCAGAAAACAATTGTAAATTTGTTATTCCAATTGTATAGTTGACATTGTGAATGAGGACAATAACATTGCGCCTCGTTTTGTTGGGGAACTACTTATTACAAAACTTAAATTGGATGCGCATAATCTACCGCAAGATTATCCTTCGTTATTTCAAATTAGGAACAAAGTAGGAAATACTAAACAAAGAATAAAATGTTTGCAATTGAAGTCACAGCAACAGTAATAATTACAATCATAATTAATTATGGCTTCTTATCTGAACATAATTACGCTCGGAAAGAGAGCCTCTATTAGTTTTTAAATATTTTCTATATGTTGATCATACATTTTTTCCATATTTATGATCATATATATATTTCATTTGCAATATATAAATATTGTAATGAGATGGGAAACAAATCTTTTCACTAGACTACAGTCTAGTCTACAGTTGTGCGCAGTCCACTACCTTCCACGCTAAACTTTTGCATAATTATTAGTACATTGCAATAATGACCTTCGTCTATATACAAGTCCATTGTTTTCCTACACATGTTCATAACAAGGATCTAATAGTTTCTAAAATAGTAGTTTTTACTTGTTTCATTTTGTTTCGTTGGTAATCAGTACAATGGTGATCTTTTATATGATAGTTTACGGTTTTAGAAACCATGACGGAAATATCCTCAATTACAATATCACGTTTATGCGCCCCATCTTGATACTAAATGAGTTTTCTGTAAGAATAGTTCTATATGTCGCAGTTTACTACAAATTTTATTAAGTATTTTTAACTTACATTACTTCCATTATTTGAGTACTAAAAAACGGTATTAATTATGATTTTAACAATATATATGTCATGAAAAACATATAACATACCATACTGTATGGTGTAAAGATTATGCTATTATTATTATATTGTTTTTATAGTTAATATAGTGTACATACTTCTATTATTTGCAATGATTGACAAAGTCCGCCGTACATGCAGTATGGTGTATTATTAATCTCAAAACATTTCTTATGTTTCCCCCCAAGTAAGGTGGTTGGTTCTTATGGTTTAATAAAACTAATTCATCAAATTGTGTATTTCATTACCGTGTCCAACAAAGTAAATTTTATTCCTTCTAGGAAAACGTCATTTTATGCACCCCAACACACATTTTTATAACTTAAATTTGAACATATTATTCGACATTTGATTGAATAAAAGAATTGTTAACAAGTTACAAAAATATGGGAAAAGTATTTATCGTATTTGAGATTCACAGTTTTACATCCGTTAGTGGGAGTTAATATTTGTAAGACATAGTTTACTCACCCTCCATTTCTTTAATATGAATTTTAACATTTTTACATTTATGCATACCTTCTAAATGCTATTTCCAAATGATTTATCTTTGTCATTATCAGAAACGTTAACTTTTCTTTCCTACAGATATGTTATGATTATTACATTCCAACTTTTATTTATTTTGATAATATAGTTTATAATATGAATATTTTTATTCTATACTCATTGACTTCATATACAAGAATATATCACGTTGTGTTTCTTTCACATAACTGCGATAGTTTAAACTAGTTTTCGAATTTTTAAATTCAACATCCATACATTGTAATCGCAACTGTTTCGTCAAGTACTATTTCGTAAACGTAAAGACAGTATCCTGTTTATGCTTATATTTGTTATAATGTTTCTTCCCAATATCTGTTCGACATTTAGCAATATTTATTGTTTCGTCCGTTCCATTTCTTATCAAAGTTTCTTGAAATATACACATTTTTTTCGTATTATATATTTTTTCTTACAATATTATAACCTGTACATTTGCATATTTCTACAAATAAATTCTGTTATCATAAGTCATATAGAAGTGTGAAAGGTTTTTTTATTCAAATTATTTCTCAATAAGACCCCGACACTTTGATGTACCTCATTCACAAATATGTAGAGTTTCTTCTTTCGTAACCTTCCATTCATAATCAAAGCAAATTTCTTCCCCACTGCTTATTTTTAGATTTGCATAGAAAAATGCAGCCATCCATGCATTAGTACCTTCTTCCTTATAATTTATTATTTCAACTCTACAATTAGGATCATATGAGTGATTCACAAATTTACTTATATTACCATTAACACCCCCTGCATCAATAAAATGATCATGTTCACCAAGTTGTAATATAAAATCTGCACGTTTTCCATTTTGCTTATAATATGATTCTCTCTTTTCCTTTTCGATTTTGTTTAGTCTTTCACCTCTATACTTCAAAATAACTGTGTAAACAGCTATATTCTCCATTACATAAACACCCAAACTACCGCTTGGACTAGGTTTTAAGTTTACCTTTCTCATTTTCTTTTGAAATTATTCATATTTTTGTAGTGGTCTCGAGTATTGTAGTGAAGATGTCATTTTATTACAATATTCACTTGAAAATCGTAAGTGACGAGTGCTGTTCATTGTTGTATTTCTTTTGCGTTATAATTACAACATGTGCTATAACTGTTTCCTTACTTGTTGCGTTATTCTATATTATTCTACTTCTGTTTTTTGGAATTGTATTATTTCAGAAATTATTTTTGCATTTCATTTTATATATTCCGTTGTTTTAAATTTATTGATTTCTTACCTAAATTTGTTGTAAACAATATATAATATGTTCGTTATATATGTCGTATTAGTTACAGTTCTCTTATCTATAATACTACTTTTTTTCTTCTGTGCAGTTCGAATATTGTTCATGTGTTACGTTTATATTACTTTGTTTCAAATTATATATTCTTTCTATGTTCGATTTAACAGACATGTTCTTTATGTTATACGTTCAGACAATTTTATGAGATTATGACCATAACTAAACAATACACCGATATCGTTCATAGTATTCTGCTCTGCACAATGGAAGCACACTAATAAATGTGTCTTCGTTCTATTAATGAATTTTTTCACCATCATACATACGTTTTTAGGGTGTGCAACACTCTCTCCATTTCTAACAATTCATATTTTTATTTCTTACTCTTTTTTTGTTACGACTGTAATAAACTTTTCTAATCAGTTGTTAAAATTCACACTCACAACTTTCCTCCCATTCCATTCATTTATTTTTAAACTGATATAAACGATTATATTTGGTTTGTCTCTCATATTTCCTTATTCAACAATAATCAACTGTTCCATAGTATAAGTGCCTAACATAAGGCAAAAAGTAAAAAATGGAAAAGACTTCAAGTTTCATTTCTATTTGAAACAGTACACATACCGATATAACAGTACACATACCGATATCATAGTCAATCCTTCCCGAAACCTGCATTCTGTCTGTGAGGATCAGTTATCACATATATTTGTCCCATATTTTTATAAACGTCAACGGGAGTTGCGTTTGGCAGATGCGCAACATATAGTGGATAATGTTGGTACAGAATCTGTTCAATATAATTATTTGTACAATCAACAATCACAAATTGACTTGGATGACGATCTTGAAAGAAGAGTAATTGTAGATGTATTGAGTGAGGCGCGTATGCCAATAAAAGAAATGGTATCCAGATATTCCCACTACCACCTGTAATCCATACCTTCCGTACTTAACACATGGACAAAGGCTGTTGAAGAAAAACCCAAGGAAAACAAATTTGGAAAAAAAGTATTCCACGACAATTTCGTCAGAAATGTTATTTATACAGTAAGTCTTCCTTTTTCAAGTGGTGATGCTGGCGTCAGACTTCAATACATACGTACCAAGGTAAACATCATCGGTACCTTCGCTAATGTCATTTGCACTGTTGATTACCATTTTCCCGCTTTTTCTGATTATAATGATAAGGAAGATTCAGATGTTGACATGTTGTCTGTTGACGGTTACGTTGAAGTAACAAATGCAGGAAAAAGAAACTGTAATCTTGATTCATAACATGTGTTATAACTAAATTGGTAAGAGACCTTTACCTTTCACAAGGTTGTTGATGTTGAAAATGTTTGTTGTTGGTTCGGAAGATAATTGATATTATCTTCGATAATTTGTTATCATCATAAGATAAGCAGTGATAATCTCCGCTGCTGCCAAATCATTTCTTTTTCGAGCCGTACATAACAATGATGATATTGTTGTACAGCGTACAACAATAATTTTTTTTACGCTGTACATCAAAGTTTTGCACATTCATACTGTATGCTAACATGACCATATGTTTTACCATGACATGGAACACCGTAACAAAGTTACGGTACACATGTCATGTGTCACTACAGTTATATCACTTATCCTGTACGTATCTTTATTTTTAATGTAATTGCAAATTTTTTGGATCCTCCACATGTGCATATCTTCAAGATTTCCTCATCTACAAATTGTATTTTTCGTATCATGCGGTGTGGGTGTATGATACAATCACACATGTCAAAAGGTCGAAAAATTGGATAAAACATGCCGGTTACAATACATAGTCTCTCTTAAAAGTTCAACAAAAACATTAAAATGTTGAGCAACATTTAGAAATGTAATGAAAATTTTTCATTAAATTTTCATTAAATTTTGTTGAAAATTGAATTATTTTAAGTTCAGAAGAGACGATCATCTCCTTGGGGAACTATCCCCTTTCTTCATCCTGCATTAAATAAAATTGAAAAAATTTCTAATCTTTGTCGTCAGATTCCTAACCCTCTCTTTTTTTGTTTTAGCAGTCCATAAAATTTAAAAAATAAATTTCAAGTAACGTCCATTGGTAAATTTGTTAAGATTCTAGGTCCATAGCCTTGTCTTTAGGTGGCAAATCGTGTTTTCAGCTTGATTGCCGACTATCGGATGACGAACGATAAAGAATTCATTCCCTCTTTGCATTTTTAACGGGAGCAAACATGATGTTTATTTTCTGTGTTTCTTGCGAACTCGAGCAGAGAATAAACTAATATAAAAGTCATAACAATTTGACTTTTTACTCTTCTCTTTTCGAATACCCATCAATAGAAAGCCATTCAACCGACAGAGGACACAAGCAGCAAGAGAGGAAAAAACGAAATACAGACGGATAGAAAGAAAAGAAATTACAATATACTTGTTTAGAATATGAAGCCTTGTGTCACTATATTACTACTTGTCGCAGGTATTATTTCAGTCACCCGTTATTCCGAATCTACCATCACAAAGTCTAGTACTCGATTGCAGCGAAAAACAGGACCCGATCCTCAATCCACGAGCATAGAACTATCCTCATCGTCTAAATCAATATCAGCATAGGGCAAGGCAGTGGAAGTCACGGACAAAATAGCTGAATTGTTCTCTCCTCCATCCGCCTTACATGAAACTTCAACTCAATCACAAAATAATAAAGGCTTAACCATGCTTAAAGAAGACAGTGCAAGAATCAACCCATTTAGGCAATATGTAGACGTTGAAATGATTGATGGCTTTCCTGATGTAGAGCATACTCAAACAGTGCCATATAATCCAAATAATCGTTTACCATACCAAAAGTATGATGTCATGGTTGAAATGGCATGTACTGACATTGCATCACTATATATTAACGGGGAACTAGTTGGAAATTTACAAGATTGGCGATCATATGAAACATTTTATTTTTATGCTGGTGAGCATGACGTCATATCTATTGTGGCTATGAATTACAAAGGATTTCATGGAATTATTGCTGATATTTCATACGATAACCATCACTACATGACTGGTATGCCGGGCATGTTTAAAGCAAAAACCGAAGAGAGTGTTAAAGATAAAACGAAGTGGAAGATGAGAGGCAACAAAATGTGTGATTGGAAGGCCCCCCGTGAAGTGGAAAAACCAGAAGATAACAGATTCTCTGCATTGTTTCCGTATAGAACTGGAGCGAAATATGTATGGGCTGATTCTGCTCCCGATATTGGCCATGTATATCTGAGGTATGTTGTCGGAGGTGAGGACTGTGGTACTGAAGAAACTCCTAATCCTTCTCCTAGTGCTATAGGGGCTGAGCAATGTATGTGTAAAGAATCGAGTGCTCGAGGTGGCGATTGTTATACTTTCAAGAATATGGATCACAATTATGAGTATGGTAAAAAGAAGGCATGCACAAGAAGAGACTGTAGTCCAAGTTATGAATGCGTTGAATCGGGTGCATACACTGCTATATGTTTGAAGAGATACGCTATTAAGGAAATCAAAAGAGTGGAACCTTTTACAGTTAAAAAATGTATTCAAGTCTATCTTGATCCACCGAGACCGTATTATGGTCTATATTCTTCAGTTTCCGGTGTCATCTGACTGATATGGCTAATATTTTTGAGTTTTTTGAAAAAAGTTGAACATTTTTTTTTCAAAAAAAAAGTTCAACTTTGATAATAATGGTCACTACAGTAGCCGACCAATCAGCAATCGTTTCAATTTTTTTATCAGGGTTTTGTCTGTTTCCTCTTAAACTCATTATTTTTTTCTCTTCAGGGCATGATTCCATTCCCTCTCAACAATTCTGACGTAGTCATCAAAATAAAAGTTTGTGCTGTGATCTGACTTTTTCATTACAACATGCGATACCTGTACATGAAAGGAGGAAAACTGCAAAAAACGTAGAAAAAGAATCCTACAAAAGAAAAACCAGAAAACGACGCCCTCAAAAAACAGACAAAACATAAAGCACAACTTGACTGATCCTTTGCAAAGAGAGCTTCCCAACGGTCAGTTTCAACGGGAAGTTCCCATCCCAAAAAGAGCAGTGGCTTCCAGGTTGCGGATTAATGACAATTAATTTATTTTAATTTATGTGTGTGCAATCCCATTTTTCATCGCACAAGTGCCCCAAATCCATATGTACACACACCGTGACCAAAGCAGAAAACAAACAAACAAAAATACAACTTAACGCTAAAACATGAAAGAAACCAAAAGAATATTAAAACAACAGAAATGAAAACGTATTACAGTTAAAAATTGCCAGAACTGGCATGCACCCACTGTGCAAGACAAGACAGAATATACAAGGGAAAGAATGAAGAGAGTGAAATGAAGAGCCAAGCAGTAGCAGAAGGTTCACCACTGTCTGAATCGACCATAGGAATGCCCGTGAGCACTGAAAGAGAAGCGAATTGTTGACAAAAACCCGACCATTGCTTTTCTTTCCGTCCGAGTACTAACATGCGACGACGAAGTCGATTCATATCTTCATCAACTTGTGAAGACGGACGTAACGCTACGTAAAACTCACTCTCAATTGCCCTCAAATCTCTTCCTGATTTCCATGAACAATCTTTTGGTGATAATGTCATTGTTTTTATAGGGTGTGGTCGCATACGCCTTGCCGTTGTTGTTGATGTCCTTATTTGTTTGCAATAGTTGGGTATTTGAGACGATGTCGTCCGTAGAAGAGATGTTGATATCGGTAGAGTTGTTGGCGCCATGAAAGCAAGACGGGAAGATGTCGGCTCATATTGTTCATGCCTGTCCATGTTTCAGCAAATGTGAAAGAGATGGTTGCGAGGGTTTGGGTTGGATGAGGATATTATGAAACAGGATTCTCTCGTCGACGAAGAGGTCGTTAAGGCTGAAGATATTTGTCCTGAGAAACAAAGCTGCCCGCATACTTGTTAATGTTGTAAGGTCAGGACTTGAAAGGTCGGTGCCAAAAGTAAAAGAGTACAATCTGAAATGTTCGAGGTTGAAAATGAAATTCAATTTTTTCATTATTTTTCATTAAAAATATCGTAAAAATATCTCACTTTTAAAATCATAATTTCTATTCATTTCATTGGACATCTATAGATTTTTTTAACATTAAATGAAAAATTTCTAACTCAATGTCCAATCAATATTATCCAAATGGAGATACTTTTCTCAATTACAGTTTCTGTAAATAATATTTTAATAATCGTTTTGTTTGGAAAATGCATATTTTGCATCATATTTTGCATGCTCGATACTGCACATGTGCATTACAGTCTGAGAGAGCCCAAATGAGACAACTCCCACGCTGTGAATTCACTTCATTCATTCTTTTCTCTGATTTGTCATCAACGTCCATTTGTGCTTTGGTTTTAAGAGATGGTTCAATACGGCTCAAAACATTGTCTATATTGTGGGCGGTGATAATTGTGGGATTACGCCTGATGAATATCTGTAATTAAAAAGTTTTAATGCTTGAAAGGTGACCAGTGAAAGGTGGTCTGAGACAACGAGAACATCCAAACGGGTGTGAGACGTGTCTTTATTGAAAGAGAGCGTCAAGCCATTTCGGTGAAGGTCTGATCTGCGAAGCTACCTTCGAATGGTTCAGCGTGTCCCAGCATGTCTCGGGGATGCCTCTTGTAGGCATCGCCGGCGCGTGCTAGTACGGCGGTGAGACTATGTGTAACACGTGGCGACGTGTGTAGCTGTGTTGATACAGGTGCAGTACGTATCGCGTGATACATTACAAGCCAGCTTTCTTAACTTCTGCGTCCCGCAGTATGAAATTCATGAAGATGCAGTGCATCATCATGTGAATTAAAAAAGAAAATAAAGGAGGGAGCAGGAATAGCGAGCACAGTGAGTTGGTTGAATACGAGAGCACGGTCTTGTGAACAGCGTGAAATAAGCGAGTAGGAGCCGACATGCATAGCGAGCGTAATCGGAGTGAGGTCGCGTTTGTGCAATGTGATAGATTAAACCGAATAGGTAAATAACGGACGTGTCCGGAAATAGTAGAAGTGCTTGGGATAACAGTAGAGTGAGTATGAGCACGTGGATACCAATTAAAGAAATTGAGCAGCCGATCAACGGAATAAAGGGCCACGAGTTTCACAAGTATGTACGATCATTCGAAACAAAGAAACGCGGTAGTTGCGAGTTGAACGTGTGTCGTCACGGTTGAGGTCAGTTGCGTCGCAAGGCGAAGTTGAACCGCCATTAAGATCCCGTAGATATGTTGCAGGTGCAGGCGGATTGGGGTCAGGGGGAGGTGCTTTCGTACACCTGTCGACAGAAACTTTAAGTCCTCCCTGACCATCGTGAATCAACAGATTAGTTGGGGTGACAAGGTATGAACCAAACGATCTAGGAAGTAATTTGATGAAAGAGCCTGGCTGAGAAGTTTTGTTCGCAGTGGCAACAGCCGATTCGGGAATTTTTTGAATTTCAGCGGAGGCGCGGTCAAAGAATACGTTGTCACCTGGCTTAACGAGATTTTTTATCCGTACGGATTTGCCTAACAACTTCTTTTACGTCCGTATCGGTAACTATCTCTTTCAGCTGTTCCAGGTTGCGTATTTTCGTAGTGCGTGTAGAGGCTGGTGTAGAAAGATGAATATCAGAAAAGGTATTGGAGGTGGGTGATAGAAAAACATGGTTAGGAGGACGTATCGAAATACAAAGAGAGAAAGGTGTCATGCCGGTTGATTGGTGTATTTGGAAGTTGTATGCGTAGGTCAGTGGCTGAATATACTTGTCGCATTACATTTGGTGTTAGGTAACGTAATTTCATAGACGATTAGCGAATGTCATATTATAACATTCCGCTTGTCCATTGGTCTGAGGGTGAAAGGCTGAAGTGAACAATTGTTGAATTCCAAGAGCTAACCAGACTGTGGCGAATAATTTAGAGATGAAGTTGGAGCCGTTGTCAGATAAAATGTAATCGGGGATGCCGAAGATGTAGATGAAGTGAGTGAGTAATGCGCAAGTCGTTTCGAAAGCTGTCTGTTTTTCAAGAGGAATGGCCTCAGTGAGATTACTGTATCGATAGGTTATGACCAGGACGAAGCGACTGCCAGTTATGGATTTGAGTAGTGGACAAAGAATGTCCAATGACACAAATTCGAGTGGGCCGTTCGGTAGAAAGAGCTTGAAACGGTGCTGATGTTATTGTAGCGAGACGCATACCTTTGCACAGGATCTACATTCTGTTACAGTGAGATGGACATCGTTGCGCATATTTTGCCAATACAAATGACGGCGTATCGTATCGTACATGCGGTTGCCGCCAGGGTGTGTAGCGGATATCGGATAATGAGAAAGGTATAGAAAAAGATAATCCAAAGAATGGGGGATGACGGTTTGAACAGCGCCGTAGATTTTAGATCGACAAATCAAGAATCCGTATCATTTATGGAATGTACCGATTCGAGCTTGTCTTTGAGGTCGCGGGATCGTTTGCATTCCGTATCGGTAGTTTGAGCTCGTATTAGCTCGTCCTGTGAAACAGGATAATTTAAATCCTTTGATTTGGAAAGGAGAACTGAATTGGTTTACACAGTCGGATTGTTAGATGACTCCAGAATCGGTATAAGGTCTGAGATGTTGTTGATGGAAGTTGTTGCATTACCATTTGATTGGAATAGGACGGGGATGTCATGGTCTATCGGGATTGTGTCTGTTACAGTAGTCGGGAGTCGTGAGAGCGCATCTGGGGCCGGATGGTGGCATACCGGACGGTGGAGGACTTAAAAGTCAAACTCCATGACACGAAGGAATCATCGTTGAAGACATCCAGCTGCAGCTGAGAGTGTTATGATCCAGAAAAGGGAGTCATGGTCCGTACGGATAGTGAAGTGAGTGTTCTAGAGGTAGAGGCGTAGCAAAAGTACGGCCCATAGGATATCGAGACACTTACGGTGCGTCGTGTCATAATTCCGGTAGGCGTTCTTGAGAGTGCGGGACTAATAACCAATAGGTTTAAGCGTCTTGGCTTCGGGTTGTTATTGCATCAATACGCAGCCGACTTGGTTATCGCACGCATCCCTATCAACGGTAAAGGGAGAGCCAATGAGAGGTAGGGCCAGTACTGGAGGAGTGTGAAGATTTCCCTTGAGATTGGCGAACGCCTCCATTTCCGATTCGGTTAAAGTTGGAAATTTAGTGGGTTCCCCATTTTTAAGCATGCGCGTAAGGGGGAAGATAGTCGAGCGAAATTAGGTACGAAATGGCGCTGAATATTTAAGAGTGCAAGGAAACTGCACAGCTGAGTGGCAGTTTTTGGTGGTTACATTCCTTTGATGTTTTCAATCGTTTTGGAGGCCACACTTAGTTTTCCGGGACGGATTACATGGTCGAGATATTCGACCGACTCCTGGAGAAAGAAGGATTTCTTCAGGTTAATAGAGAGGCCGGCATCGGATAGAAGTCGAAAAACTTGTGCTACGTGAGTCAGGTGACTCCGTATATCAGCAGAAAAGATAATAATATCATCCAGGTAAACGAGAGCTGAGTGTTGCTGGGCGGAAGAAAGGATGATATCGATAGAGCGTTGAAGCGTACCAGGTGCATTCTTCAATCTGAATGGCATTCGCTTAAATAGGTAGACCTTGATTGCTGACAAAGGCTGTCTTGTCGCGAACCAGTTCGGCGACAGGAATTTTCTGGTAGCCGGAGTTGCAGTCTATAGTGCTAAAGATCTTAGCTACCCTGAAGAAATCGATATATTCCTCCGTTCTCGGGATGGGGTAGGAATATCTAACCGTGACGGAATTTAATCAACGATAATCCATACAAAACCGTAGAGAGCCGTCCTTTTTAGGTGCAAATACAATCGGGGATGCCCATTCGGTGATGGATGGTTCTCTGACGTCGGCCTTGAGCATCAGTGCAACTTCATTCCGTTCGATTTCGCGATGAGCAGGCCCGGTGCGATATGGCATTTGAAAATTGGGTTTTGTGTCAGTCTGAAGCTCTATCCGATGTTCGGTTGATGTGATTTGTCCAAGGAGGCCGTCCCACATGCGGTGAAACGGTTCATTGGCTTGTAATAGATCAGACCGATGCGGCTTGAGGCGTTCACCCACCTGGACGTGGGATTGCCATCAACAGATTGGAAATCATCGTCTGTATTCCGGATTGCGGTATGCATATCACACATGGCGCGCCTTGGATCAGTATTGGAAGAGGCGTCCATAAAGAAAACTTCCTGAAATGACTCAGACCGAGGCGTGTAGTAACGAAATTTGCAGCATCCAGAAGGCTGATGAGGTCCATAGGAGGATCGGAAACTATCGCGATTTTGGTATGCTTTTGAAGCATCACCGGAGCGGAAGGGAGGTTGCATACCGTAATGTAGAACGGAAGGTGTGGGTTAATCTATGCTATACATTTAGAGGCGATGACCAACGTTTTCTCCGTAAAGGACGGTAGGGCATGAATAGATGACAAACCTGAAAAACCGGATCGGCCGCGGATATCTATATCAGCTTGGTGATGAGGTTAAATCCTCACCAGGCGTGCAAATTTAATGGGCCGACAGATATCGGTTTCGTTATAGTTGGTGTTGGTAGTTGAGGCAGCAGAGTTATTAACCGTATCAGGTTTGGGGTTTACCAATAAAATTGGTACCGGTTCGGATTGGTACGATGTAATCGTCTGAGCTTCGCAGGATATGTGACGAATGAAATGATCTCTGAAAGCGGTGCCCAGTAGGTCGATGCGATATTACATAGAGGACTTCCTCGTGCGTTAATAAAGACAGCACAGGCACCAACGGGAGATAGGAGGAAGTAGTAACAGCACGAGATGGACAATGAACGTGTATTCCGACGGTTAGTATCGTCTTGGAAAGACCGAAACTTAACGTTCCGTTTGAGAATGTATGCCCGGGATGTATCTGTGGTCAAAAAATACACTTCGACGTGACGTGGTTGTCCTTTTTTAGCAAATACGGCAGTATGGTCCCTTGTGTATCAAGAATGGGTGGGTGAAGTTATCCTGTATCATAATTGCTGTGAAAAATCCAGAGAGAGTTGCTTCGTCAGTTTCCGTGACGGTAATAGATGGGCTTTCTTGGGACTTTATCCTTGGTGTTGCTGTATGAACGGAGTCGGAAGTATGGAGTTAGCCGGAACAGACGTGCGAGTGAGTGCGATTGACGGGCTAATAAATGGATGTTGGC
>JAULBU010040462.1:0-14559 GCA_032358235.1 Odonthalia washingtoniensis | reverse complement strand
TTCCCATACATTTCATTCATTCAATGAACTAAACAGTCAATGATTTCAATCCTCGGAAACTGCGCAAAATGAAAGCCGACATTCTTTGTCGGAGACACTGACGCATCTCACTTGAGCCCAATCCTCTTTCATTTGCTTGGTTGTAGCATTCATTACAGATACTTTTATCTTCAGTTTGTTCTTCCTTTATTTTCTGTAGAACTGGCATGTTCTTTGGTTTGTTCTCGTCTTCACTATCAGATGAACTTAGATATCTGTCCTTCCTTAATTCAGCGTTGTCATCTTTGGTCTTTACTTGCCCCTCTTGTACTCTGTGCAGGTCTTCTGGTGTGTTTTGGTGACATTCCTTCTCATCATCTATCTGTTGGTAGTAGTGCTCTTTTCTTTCTACATAGTCCTTGGTTTTATTTTCTTCTTCTCCACTCTTGTTGATTTGGTCCTTTTGTGACTAGGAATCCCAGTATAGGATGTCTATTACTGATTAGTTGATGGATTGGGTTCCTTCTGATTGGTATCCCCCTATATCAGTAGATCTCTCCATTCACTGAGCATGGGTTTCGTCCATTCCCTGATGGTGTGTGGTCTAAACCAGTTCAAGAAGTCACTCCAAAAGTATTCTCCTCTCATTGAGGTACAAGTGTACGTAGTAAACATGTGTTTTGAATGATCTATCAGTAATTTCAAGTGGGTTTGGTGCTCATTCTTCACTGCTGATGGATCTAGTGGATCACGGTCCTCCGCATGGCTTGGTAATTCAACTATCTCTTTTTCGCTGTCTGAAGCACATGTCTCGTTCGCCCATATCTCTCTACCTATACCTCCAATTACGTCACTCGGGAATTACATTAGTGGTTCTACTCGGTTCGTGTTCTCTTTATCGCTTGCGGAGGCTGATCGAGAGCTTTCCCTCTGGGTTGTCGAGGGTATTTTTTCTGGGTGCTAGTATAACCTTTGACAGGGCAGCTTTGAATGTCATACTTACCAGTATAGCAGTTATAACTGTAATTTCACTTTAAATTTGTGTTTCTATTAGCGTTGTTCCTCCCAAACTCTCTAATCCCCTTTTTTCAGATTGTATCTGTGAAAGCGTTCACACTACTTTTATTACTAGTATAATAACCTTATTATGCATTCTTTATTATTCCTTTACTAATGCAATAGTTCACTAATTAGGTTCAGTTCCGCTGGGGAAATAGAGTGCGGTTTGGTGACTGATTCCTACAGTATCAGCTTGTGACACCTCTTACGGATTTGGTCTCCTCGATTCTGCCCTACAGGAGGGTAGACTCGTTCGACCCGGCTCACTGTCAATTGTCAGGTAGGTTCCTAACAAGCAACGTATCCTTTCCTTTTGCCCAGGTAAGTGCACATTTTGACCCGATAGTCAGCCCGCGTTTGGTGGCGGAGGTTATAGATGTTGGTCTATGAGTTGTGGTTGGGTAAAAACTGTGTACATTTTTATTATTGTTAGCCAAACGAAAAGGGGCCGCATTATGTACAACCTACAATTTCTAACCGCTCTTCGTCGTAATTAACTCTACACGTGTCTCTAGACAATTGTGTCGAGTTAATTGCATATCTCAAAATAATGTTTCAAAACAGTCTGAAGATAATCTCAAAATAATGTTTTCACACATGTCTCTATATATACTGTATAATACAATAACGTTTTCACACGTGTTGTATATACTGTATAAGACAATAATGTTTTTTATACGTGTTGTGTATACTGTATAATACAGGTTAGGCCTAGATTGTTTTTGTGTATCGGTCCTTGTTCACTTTTTGGTCTCGCTTTGACTTATCTCTTCTCCCTCATCTACATCTTTACGGGATCTAATTTCTTGACTCGAATTTGTCACTTCCATCAAATTCGACCATGATGCTATCAATCATTTCTTCGATTGTAGTCTTCCTTCCCAAGATTTAGTCAACCAAATCCCTCACAATAAAGGCGTAATCGAAACCTGATAGCATGGCTTGTATCTCTGCAGTCATGACGGAACGTCCACTACGTTTACAATTAGTACTGCTGAAGTGTAAAACGTTGCAGTCGCCGCTCTTGTCCACCATCAGTATAATGAAACCTAAATGACTTTTTAAACGTTCAGCGTTTGAGAAAGAGGCATCAGTTAGCAACAGAAGTCTGTTGGATTTTAGATCCAGTGGTACGTATGTAAGCCCTTGATCTTTTGTCTCATGGAGGAACTTAATGGTCTTTCGTAATGATTTAAATTCATCTTCTGAAGTGGGCTTATTCCCTGGGGCTATGCGTTGAACTGGTTCACAAATGTCGGGTCTTAATTTGACCCCTATATATTTTATAAGTGCTCTTTGGATTGCGAACTAATCCTGGTTAATTGGTATAGGGAGACGTTCTACATTTTCTGTTTGGTTTATCTCTAGTCCTTGGTGCACATGTTTGCGGATCATAATACCATTGAAAAAGGTTGCTTGGGAAGACAGTTCTGTTCGTTTCTTGCAACAGAATGATCTTGATACACTTTCCTTTTATTTTAGGAATGATTCTGTTCCGAAACCAAGGGAGTCATCAACTTGTATCAATATCAGACCGTCCAATTCCTCCCCGTCCTTCCTTATTAACAAGCATGGGTCTGCGCGTGTTCTCGTCATTCGTAATGATTCTAGGTGGTGAGTCAAATAAGTCAGGTACGAATGGAGGCTGGACTCTGAAATTCCATACAATAGCTTTAGTCCTTGGAGCACATAGTCTAGTGGTAATTCGAACTCAGGGGGTGCTATGATGTATGCTGTTATCTCTAATTCAGTGAAAGATTGGTTGTACGCCTAGGTAATGCCCCTGGTATACATCTGCGTGAATGGTATCGACGCACCTAAAGAGAGTGCTATACGCTGTGAAAACTTTTGCACAGTCTGTGATTTTGGTGCTAGACGTGTTCCGTCGTCGCCAGCCTATTTTGTGCAATTCGTCTATAAATCTCGAACCGAAAATTTGCTTCCCCATCGTCTGTGATCTATGTACTGGTTGGAATATACCAACGCATATGAGGCCATCCAATTCATCTTTTCTCGACTGAGAAAACTTCTTCTCTTCTCTTGATCCTTTCTTGACCTTCACCTTTCGTGTTATAGTCCCCAAGTTTTCATCTTCGTCACCCTCGTCTTCAACAATGTTGGTTCTATAGTTATCATTTATGTCAGTTACATTTCCCTGCCAAGTTTTCGTTGGTGATCCAAAGTTGGATTTTACCCAGGGCTTCACACACGTTAATCAAAACATTCGTCGTCCTTGGTTCAGGTGTACTACCGCTGTCTCTTCATCAATACAGATGAATTTAAATGGACCTTCCAAACGTTTACTTGTTGTGCGGAAGATAAGAACCGGAGATCCGGAGAGTAGATCTCTCAACCTTGATGATATCTCCATGGCTTTGTAGCTGCCGAGATGTGTTAATACAAACGCAATTATTCTCACGGCCTGCTCCTTCTCTACTGCCTTCTTCTCTTCTTTTATAGCTGAATGTTGTTCTAATTGGATGGAAGATGGAGTGGTTCTAGTGGATCTCGGGAGTGCTTCGAACACCAACAACATCGGGCATATGCCCTCGGGACCTGTGGTAGCGATATTCGCATAAAATGCCATGCTTAGACGTTATGCATCTGTTACTTCCCCGCGATCTATTGTATGCCTTATTCTGGTATATGCACAGCAGAGTGGTGCGTGGTAACGTTTCACGATACAGATTGAACCTGGTGGTTCAATCGGGGTATCCTTCAGCTTCATACCGGCCGATTCTGTGTTAACCTTCAATTCTTTGTCGATATAATTTGATCCTCGGTCGACGGATAGGTGATCTAGTTGGCCCATATAGGTCATGAGCCACAATCTTGTGATTATTTTCCATATTTATGCCGTGGATTGGTTCTTGAGGAGACATGCCGACGCAAAGAGCGTTCCTCCACCTACCAGGTGAATAACGGGTTCCAAATAAATTAACATCGTATCAACGATAATCTATGATTGAAACGTAAGTTGTTCATCCCAATCGTCAACTTGAAGCGGCGTAGCTTGGTGTCGTTTCTTTCGCATACCTCGCAGTCTGCACGTATCTTCACAAGTTCTTTCGTGTTTTATTTTTCTAGTTCAAAGTTACTGGCTTTCTTCAGAAAATCGTGTGTGTCTTTGACGGAAGGGTGACCAAACCCTCAGTGGATTCTTCGCTGGTCCCCTTCTGTGAATTGGGCGTAGGGGTGTCCTTCTAATTCCATTTGTGTACATATAAATATTTTTCTAGAGAAATGGGCTGCATTAAGCTTCCAATATTGAGCAATCCTTCTTGAAGACTAATGTCAAGCCCGTTTATGATCATAACTCCGTTGCTCAAGAGTGATGGGCACTCATCCTACATAATGGAACAATAGACATCGATGATGAAGTTTAACTTCTGGAAAGGATTTGAATAATAGCTTCACTGATGGCCTTGCCGATACGCCTATTCATTTTAGTCCCTTCTTATTTGGTGGTCGAAAAGTTATCTGCCTCCCCAATCCTTTTTATAGGCCATGTACTGGAACTGGCTCATCACTGATTTGTGATTTGCAGCTGTGTAGATCTTCATGCCATTTAAGTTGGTGTTATCAACTCCTCTGATATTCTTGCTCATGGAAAACAGGGCGTAACTCATATCCTCTTCGTAAGTTCGATCGTGCACATAAACGCTATTTTCTAGTGATATTTCTAACTTTTCCGCCGTTTCTCTTGTCATATATGATATATCTGATTGATCTCCGTCATCTTCATCTTCAATCCATCTTGCACCATCATCTTTTGGTTCATCGTCTTCACTACTTATGGCCATGTGAACTATAGTAGCAAGGGCTTAAATTGCCAAAAAACCCTGAGGGTACTTTGACTTTATTCGTTTTATCGCTACGGTTACCTCCTCCCTTCCATGATTGGTGTTCGCTCTTTCCTCCTCACCACATAACACGCAACTATGGACACCACTCATCCAGGCTAGGCTTAGGCGTCTAGCATATGGTTGGGGCTTCATATTATATTGCTAATTGACCATGTCTTCTTGGCACTCCGCCTTGAGTCCCCACCGTGATTTTCCTCAATGAATTATTGGCTTCATCAGCGTTGTCGTTCAATACACATATAGTACCACTCCGAGATGAATTTTGACTGTCAGTTAGCTGGTTTGCTACATGGTTTACCAGTTGTTGTCTGGTGCATGGCATTATGTCGCGGAAGGTGGATTGGATGCAAGGTATTTCTACCTCAGTAAGCAGTCTATCATGCAAGAATACATCTGGTTGGTACGTATCATGAAGATGATAATGGATGGTCATCAACCTTGCAACAAATTTTCTAAACACTCCCACTTCTGATTCTGTCTGTTCCTCTTTCATTGATTGGGAAAATTTCATCTTCTCCCACTTGGTGAGGAGCCTGGCCTTCTTGTCATCATTGTTGCACTACTTCTTCATCACATTCATAGCCTCTTCGAAATCCTTGCTCCCTTTTTCGATTGTTGCATAATAGGTTACGGCATCGCCTTTCAATATTACCGGCACTAATTTCATCTTCTCCTTATCATGAAGCTCACACATCTCAGACAATTTATTGTATATACTGATGCAATTTCTACAGAATGTAGGTTTTCCCACAAATGCACGCATAAGCCACAAGGCCCGTTAACATTCAATCTTCTCGTTTCACTGCTGTAGACATCCCTTACATCTCATCATCACTGTACTCTTTTAGTTCAGTCTTGTGGCTATCTTGGGATTATATTTGGGTATCAGTTCCTTGGTTCATCTTTACCCGAATCGTCACTGTTATCGTCTAAGGGTGCTTCGCTCGTCAAATTATATTCTGGCAATTCCTTTTTTATGACCGTAACGGTTTCTGAATCACGTATTCCCTCCGCCTTCTTCGTCTTCTCCTGGTGGGGGTCCCACCGGTTTCTAGTCCATCCCCAGCAGTCGTTTCCGGTCAGGATTGACGAAGTGTCCCAATTCTTCTCCGAATTGTCTTTTGACCTCTTCTGCTGGCCCTTCATTTCTCAGTGGTGGCGGGAGTGTGGCATTTTTGTCAGAGGGAATGTGGTAGTCCCTTTATAGAGTGTTAATTATGGCTTGGGATTTTGAGATCCAACTATCTACGTCGATGTGTACCCCTCTCATCTTTTGGATTCTGGGCCACTCTATTCAGGTGTTCGTCCCTCAAACACTTTATCTTATGTGGTCTGAATGAAGTCAAGAATGTCAACCACAACTCCTCCCCTACAAAGTCCGCGTCCATCAACTACTTCAGGACCCTTACGCTATAACTTCGCAGGAGCGCAGTGTGATCCGTTTTCTGTTGCGGGCTAGCGTCCTTTTGGATCGGGTTCGGATCATCTGAGACGTTTGGGTAGTCGTAACCGTATATTTTATCCCCGTCTACACTGGGTATAGTTTTGGGTGTAGGTGGTGTATCAGAGGAAGTTATATCTGGTGAACTTGTTTATTCCCTCCTAGTCCCCGCTGTTAGTATAATTGACTCCAGTCTTCTCGGTTACAGACGTAGTGAGATGGCCTTTAATATGAGTATGGAGCGTCCGTTCAGTCCCTTCGGATGCAGTGCTGGCACTCCTGATGGGTGGTCCGAGGATCTCACCTTGTTTGTTGATTTACTCTTGTTCATCTTATTGTACTTCGGCAGCCCGTGAGCCATTCTTAATATACGAAGTTTAAACTGTCGAATTGCCGCTGGCCGAGGTAGCCCTGTGGTTAGTGAATGTGCAACACGTGCAGGATTCCTTCATTATAGTTCTTCAAGAGGTATGTTGTTCGCTGCTCGGAGAGGCACGGGTGGTGACTAATATCTCCGATACAGTTAAGTATCTTTTGTGGGAACGTATGGTCAAATACACGGTATAGTGGCTTCGTCGATTCTTCTTCACAATCAACCGACAACCGGGCACGCAGCGATTGCGTGGAGATTGTCTTTGCGCTGAGCATCGGCTGTTGATCAGTCTGAGGCGTGTGTGGTTGGATGTGTGGTTGGATCTCTTCTTCCTGGTTGATATAATATCTCTACGTAATCTCTTGGAAGTTTGGGGGGTTCTGTTTGTTTTCAATATATCTACCTCTTTTTTCCCACACTAAGCTTCAAGATTAGTATGTATAGCTGCTATAAAGTCGGATTTATTTCTCATTTCTTTGACAAGTGTGGAAAGAATTAGTGAGAATTCTAATTCGTTTCTAATCCCTCTAATTGTGCATTGTCGATATACACCTGTGTAGAAATTCTCTATTAGTTGGACTAATAGTTGGAATTCTCCAACGTGCCCGACTCTGTATCTATGAGGCTTATATTGTAAATAGTGGAGGTAACTATTAATAGTTTTCTTCCATTTCGTAAACACCTATTAGTCAACATTGAACCAATTCTTGACTACAGTATCGTCCTTGGCTACAGTACCATTTCCCACCTCGTGTGTATACTGTATGCCCGTGTGGTCATTTAGTGTAGTGTAGCATTTTAATTGTATGCTGTAATATCTAGTATTCAATGTTTTGACATATCACCTCTTACAATCATTCCCACTGTGCCTTTTACTACCCATCGTCTTTTGGGTTTCTTCTGCTTTCTTCTCTTTACTTACTCCCCTACCCATACGCCGCTTGCTCGTCTTTTCCTTTGTCCCTGGTGTCGTCGTGATCTTTCACCGTCTCCCTCTCGTCGCCCATCCTTACCTCTCCATGTAGTCATCCATCTCCGCTTTCCTTATCATAGCATGATGCTGTCTTTTATTTCAATAATCGGCTCCTCTCATCTCATCCTTGGACTATCCTGATGCCTTGAAAAATCCCCATACCGTGAGCAACCCCAATCCTGCAATTATCCTTGAGACGGTGCTAACCTTTGGATAATCCCATACCTGCTTATCCTTGAACAATTCCAATACTGGAATCATCCTTGAACAACCACGCATACCTTATCACCTTCCATCATGTTCTTCTTCTTCCACCTGCCGTCATGTGCCTCAATTTCCTCATTTCTGCTTTGCATAACCCGTTAATCACCTCCCGTTACTAACCCTTCCTTTTACTGACTCTTCCTGTCTATGCGTCACGTATCTCTTATACCCTCACCCCGACACCTTTGCCTCGTGCCGTCGGCATCTCTGCTCCACCCATCTCCTTGCCAGCTCTCTTCGCACGAATCATGGATATCTATTTTTATCGGCAAATAGGAGCACCACTCAATCTATCATTACCGTCTAGGATCTATCCATGGCGTTGATGATGGATGAGAAGCATGAAGATAATGTTGTTGACAAGGACAAAGGCGCAAGATGGGTGATGGAGGATGATGACGATAATTGTGCAAACATTGCACTAATGTCAACGGATACCTCCTCCAAACTTGAATAATCGTTGTCCAACAGTGCCTTTGTGTATGGCAGAACGTACAAGGGTGAAATATATGCCGCTCTCGCAACCATGAACGAACATCTTAAGGGTGACGATAGTTATACCTTCAAAGGCGTGACTATCGACACGAGAGCTAACCGTAGGTCCATCATGTGTGAAAAGCAGTATAAGGCGTACGAGAAGGAGTTTGGGAGTCGAGTAGTGATACGCCCACCAGGAAAGATATGTTTCAAGGGCATTGGATGGTACAGTACCGTCATCGGGGAGGTACTAATTCAGATCCCGGTTCTCGACCTCGGCATCGTGATCGACGTGAACTTCACCATCCTGAAGGATGGCTGTCCTTCCGTCTTGTCAAATAGATAAATTATCGAGAACCATCTCGACATATCTCTCCAATGAATATACCTCTACATTGGTATGCAGAAGCAGCCGTTGACGTTTGAAAACTATTAATTCATGAACAGTTGAAATGCGGACACACTGCCATTTTCTCTCTACACCGAAGATTACATTTTAAAAATTCACATGAGGTCTGCTCGACCGTTAATTAGAGCAAATCACAAGCTCCTAATCAGGACGAGCGACTGGGGAGAGCTCGAAAGGAGGATCAAGGTAGAGCTTGAGGAGGTGGCGTCAGATTACATGGTATTCCAGTTGAACGAACCAACGCCAAGGAGGTTCAGACTATTAGTTGGCACAGACGATTTACGATTGGACAATCAGGTGGTGGTAGACACTATGTTCATTGTCGAACGTGCCGTGATTAATTTGGTAGATGAATCAACCCATTTTACCGCTGTGGTCTTTCTCAGAAACCAGTCATCTGATGAAATCTGTAATTCTATAACCAGATTATGTTTCCCAACATACGTGGGACCGCCCCATTACTGGGCGGTGGACCAAGTATCTGCCTACATTTCACAAGAAATGAAGCAAAACCTAGAAGCACAGAGTATAGTATCAGAAGGAGCACCTATAGAAAACCCTCGTCTCATTGGTTTAGTTTAAAGATACCATGCCTCATTGCGCGTCGCTTTCACAAGATCAGGTACACTCTTCGAAAGGATATGTCAGATGTTGCTGATTGTCTGCGTATGGCAGTATTCGCTGCAAACTCGACAATGGAACCCGAAGGTCTTTGTCCCATTTTTTAGTGTTCGGGGCCCTCCCCCGACCTACCATAACTTCCCCTTCCCCGCGACAAGTCGAAATACAACAAGCGATGAAGCAAGCCAAACAGGAGGTGGAAAAGGACCAATCTAGGAGACGAATCGCCTTTGAACTCCGTCATCTAGGCGGTCCGGTAGGAAAAGAGATATCCCAGAGACTCCGTGACTTACCATCTATTCCACCCGTTCCTGTCTTAAAAACCAAGACTAAGGCGTAGAATGGACCTTTTACGTTTGTGTCAGTAGATGGAGATACGGCCGTAATCCAGCTGTCACGAAGGAGGAAGATCTTTCGTACCACATGCGTTGAACCTTGGTTCGCTCCCAAGATTGGAGTAGACGTGGGTTACAGCGGAGGTATAGAAGAGCATGGAGACATGAAGGACTGAAGAACAATGGCCGTAACTGAGTTGGCGGGACACAAGAGCGCAGACGAGGATATTGACCATGCAGACTCCCCATAAAAGGTGAAGGTAAAAACGGGATCAAGAGAAGAAGAGGCTTTTGCTAAATCGAGGAAGGAGGAGCTTGAAGGATTTATGCATGACGGTACCTTCATGAAGGTCAAAGAGATTAAAATTAAGTGAGACGTTATAATTTTTGGTTCGATGTTCCTTGACGACTTAAAATGGTAGGTGACATGCTTAAGAAAGAATCCGGACTCGCGGACCACAACTATGCTGACGATGGGGCAACATTCATAGGGACCAACAAACCACCAGAGAAACGCTTCTCAAAAAGGTTCATCCTCTCAATCTTGTCATCCACTACCAACTTAAGAACGTTCAACCGCGATATCACGCAGGCATATGTTCATTCTTTCACCTAATTGGAACGTGACGTTTATATTAGACACCATCAGAACTTCTCTTGCCATTGGGATACGTACTAAAGATCTTCAAGCCGTTATATGGGATACCAGAGTCCGTATTACGCTGGTATCCCACGTATCTCGCTTATCACTTAAAGTCACTCCATATGTCACAAGCCAAAGTAGACCCATGCGTTCTGATCCGAAAGAGTAAAGGAAACACAGAGGACCTTATTCTTCTGCAAGTTCACGATTCCCCAGGGATGGGCACAAACTTCTTCCTAAACGAATATCAGAAAGCATCAACAAAATTCCGTTGCAAACCAAGGACGGAGTTCAAATCGAATAAGATATCATTCAATGGTGTCATGATTAGCCGAAATAGAATGGGAAACTTCACAATGAACCAGGAATAAAAGATCGAAAGACTCAAGATACCAGACAAGCTGGATGAATTCAACAGCCACAGGTCCTTAGCACAATACGTTGGTGTGAATATGCGCCCATATGTATGTGCCCCGGTTCAGCTGATAGCGCGGGTTATTAATCCAACGACTGACGAAGAGTACAAGTCATTGAAAAAACATCAAGTGTATAAAATAAACAAAAGAATAAGGGCTAAAATTTGTTGAACTGAATCTGGTAACGACCAATATTGTATTTCTGTCTGATTCTTCTTTCACCAATGCGAAAGGCTTAAAAAGTTAGCTAGGTTACCTGATAATGATGGTGGATGAAGACGGTAAGTGTAACATAGTACACCATGGAAGTAATAGATGTAAGGTAACTACACGCTCGGTCATGGCCGCGGAAGTTCAAGCGCTTGTGCTGGGCTTCGACTATGTATTTTTCGTGAAAGATGTAATTGAGGAGACGTTAGGACGAAAGCTTCGATTGGAAGCATTAATTGACAGCAAGAGAGTCTTCAATATTATCGCCAATTAGCAGAGTAGTACGGAGACGCCTGCGCGGACAAAGGATGATTGTGAACGAAAGTAATCCCGGGAGAGTAAAACATGAACGCCGGACATATAAAACGGAATGCACACGAAAAGGTATAACCGTAGGGTGCTTGGCAGTCAAAATAGTACAACCCAGAAAACCTGGGAGGTCACCCAAAATTTGTTGCGAATTTTCATACGTTTAACTGTACAAGTCAACTGTGTTTCCGGAACTGAATGCCTACATTCAATAGGCTTAGGTTTGGGACGGATGTTGACATCTACTAGGCCAAACAAATTTTGGGGGTCCGTGTGGGTTACATACAGAAAAGTACAGTGTTTGCATGGTTAAGGATGGTAACTGAAGGAAAAATCTACACAGTTTGAAGATAAAATATATGGGCCATTAACTTTGGCATACAGATACTGTATGTTTTAATGTATGAGGAATAGGAATTTACGTACGGACGGTGGAAAATAAATGGAAGAAATAATCCAGACCAACATTCATGTGTTGAATGTTTAAAAGTATGTGCACTACATAAATTCATTCATATGCCGTATGCAATCGTCAGTGTTTCATCCATAAAACATTCACAGTATGAATGGGAAGGTGGATGAATACTGCGTTTTCTGATGTATATATCTATTATATGTAGGAATGATATGATGGAATATGGGAATGATATATATAATAAAAGCGATATACATTGCAATACATGTATACCAATTTCAGTATACATGTTTATTTTTATAAAGGCATCATAGTATGTGATATTGAAAATATCATAAGAACAAGAATGAAGCTATAACAAAAAAGTGGAAATATAGAAAACATGATGAAAAGGCTACGATTAAAAATTAAGATAAATAGGAAAAAGTGAAAGGAACTAAAAACTGTAAAAAGAGAGGAATAGTAACAACTAAAAACAGCTGCTCAATCAAAAAGGATATTATTACACACAAATACACATACGCAAATATAAATATAAATAATATATTGGAAAATCCCTTTATAATATCCAGGATCTTAGGGTGAATAGGCGTGCCATGTTGATATGCTGACATATCGAAATACATAAATAAATATCATTAATGGGAAATATTTAGTATATTTTATATGAAAATAACATGAAATTATAATGTGAGTATAAAATTGGAAAGAGTACAAACCTGTACCAGGGATAGTCAAAGAAGATAATTTACCTGTCAACCGAATTCAGAAGAAGTCATTACCGAAAAGAAAAGTTAATGAATGTAATAACAGCAATACTGAAATGTCGATGTCAATGAAAAGTTGAGATCTATACTTACCTCTGCAAAAATGTTAGCGCAAAAAAATTTGGAGATGGGAAACGAAATGTTGAGATCGCCGTTTAGTATCGTTGATGAATAAACTATCTTTCCGCGGTGCTGATCGTTAAAATTTTATTTGTGATGGTTGAAACTGAGGAACTCAATGTGTTGGGAGAATGTGATAAATTGAGAAAATGGCGGATTAAGAACAGTAAATGAAATTGTGTGAAAATGGCACATTAATTCCTGATTATTTCAAATTTATTTACCGAAAAAGACACCGGGCGGACAATTATTAACCTGTCTGATTGTAACGACAGGGCCGAATTCTGTTGAAATTTTAAAAATGTACTACTGTCAAAAAAATCTCCAATCATGATTCTTTAATTAATTATCAGAAAAAAGACAACAGATAATATGGAAAAATTACAATCCGAAAATATGTTAATAAAAATGCAACCTGGAGTTAAGTGTTATAGCACGTGATAGACTTCCCTGTGTGGAATTTTATTATTAACTATCACGGAAACACAACATACTATAGATGAACATTTTTCTAAGAGCTGTTGTAAATCTGAAAACTAAGTCATTGAAACTTTTAATAAACATGTATGTTCGTTCTTTCAACTTAAATGAAACAGTAAGTATTTAATGCAGTCTGAGTATTGGAATTTTCAAATCCCGACTATCTCTAAAATAATTCCCAAGTTTTACACAACATGCGTGTGGTAATAGGGCCAAACTCGTACACTGCCTACATCACCATGCAACCATAATATCGTGATTATGGTGTCATTATGATGTAGTATGATTCATATCTTCGTTAGAACATACGACCAGTCCATTACTTCCTGGACGAACCATTTTCAAAACAAGTGCATTATTTACACCTTTCGGTGTTTTGGGTGTAGTTCCTCCCGCAAGTCCAAACGGACTAAATAGTATACGCGATAGTTTAAATGGATTTTTGTACAGACCAACATACGTACTCCCTTTTCTTGGGCGTTGCCTAGAACAACGAAAGACAGATTTGTTCACAAAAATTCCACTATCTCCTAAAAATGTCTTTCTTATATCGTCAATCGGTGGTTTCCGGCCTGTAGATAGTGGGTAGAGTAAATAGTCCGTTAAAAAAGTTCACAGTCAGTATCCCTGTGCACACCTTCCCTTCAGTATGAAATAGTTGTAAAAGTTATAAAAAATGATACATGTAAAGATATACTATATCTTGTTTAGAAATAAGTTTAACACTAACATTAACAGGTGAGAACTTACCTGATAGTATCAGGTAAGTTCTTACTTGTTGATTTAAGTTTTAAACTTATTACTGAACAGGAGGAGGATTCTATATTCTGTATCAGTGTATTTATCACTTTGCGTACCTGATGAAAAAGCTTGTTGATGGATATCTACAATAATTTAAAAATTTAAAAATAAAAATAATATTATTATAAATGTACATGCTTCTGTACCAATATCTGATTTATTCAACATGAATAATATTTATAAGAATAAGGTCTCATGTATTGATTATATCATAAACTAAATAATGGAAAATCATACTATCTTGGACAAATCCCAACGGAATCCTAAAGTTTCATTTAACGACAACACCAAACATTCAGAAAACAAGCATACAAAATACATTTGAATGTAAATCGTATTTTATAATTGATTGATCTGGATCTTTAAATATTGATTCTCCATACGTGAGCAACGTATTCAATACTTCTACTAACAATAACAATATACATAGAATATGTTTTACAATAAGTACATATGATTCTATCCAGTTGTAATGTTTTCTATCGCAATTTTCACACAATTCTTTTATGTTTGTTATTCCATCCCTCAGTTATAACTAGTAAACGAATGATTGAATGATATATCATTCAATCATTCGTTTACAAACTACTATGAAATTGAT